>JAGDQP010003661.1:7147-26567 GCA_022664845.1 Lepisma saccharinum
AGTTTGGAATTCCCGATATGTTGGGAAGTCTCGAAAGTTTGGAATTCCCGATATGTTGGGAAGTCTCGAAAGTTTGGAATTCCCGATATGTTGGGAAGTTTCGAGAGTTGAAAATTCCCGAGATGTTGGGAAGTCTCGAGAGCTGGGAATTCCCGAGATTTTGGCAAAGTCTCAACTGCTGGGATTCCTGAGAAGTCGGGAAGTCTCGAAAGTCGGGAGTTCGCAAGACATTTGTAAGTATCAAATGGGGAATTCCAGAGACGTTGGGTTGTCTCAAGTTCGGAATGAAGAAATGTCGAAAAGTTGAGAGTTAACTTGGGAGTTCCCATAATTTCTCGTCCAGTATCGAGTTGGGGAAAGTTTTCTCGTTCGTACAGACAAGATAAATGTTTCCCCCACATACTCGTAATACACTTGTATGCTTTATTTAGCAACTAAAGTCCAGAGGTGATTCTTCTACGTAGGAATCGAGGAAGTTCCTACAGTCAAAAGCTAGACATTTAATAAAAATAATGAAGGTTCTCATGAAAAAGGAAGTTAAGGTATGGAAATTGTATACAGAGAATTTAGTTAAATGTGAGATGGCAACAGTAAGTCTAGAAAATGAATGTACTACCATCTAGCGGTAAGACATCAGGCTATGGTAGATTTGTAAGATCCTACACTTTATAGATAGCACGAATCGCTACTGCTAAAATGTTTCCGTAACTTTTTTAGCAATTCCAAAAATGTTTAGAGTGGACTACGGAGGACCAAGGTACGATCGCACTAAGTTTGTAGTACAAATTTATTTTTGTGCAGCGAATTAAACATGATGGTGTGACGTTTCTCATATCAAGTTCTCTTCTTTTCCCATTATAAACCTGAAACAGAAGCTGTCAAACTGACAACGGCCACAGATAAAAAGTAATGAAGCTTAAAAAATGAAAGCTGTTTACAGCATCGAAAAGGACGGGGCAGAAGGAGGAGGATATGATCAGGAGAAATCACACCTTTTGAAGGTTTTTCTCTAAACCATAAATCAAGAGACAGGTGGAGTTTCTCATTTTCTCGTCTTTCTCGGAAAAAAAAAAAAAAAAAACGGATAAAGCTTGTTTGATATTTTTAAGCCTGGAAATTCATCCATCAATGTCACTACGTATAAAGTTAAGCTACCTTTCCTTGTTGCAATAAGTTTATCAGGAGGCAAGAAAGTATCGTATTGCATTTATGTATATATTCTTTTGTTGCATACCTGAGTTAAACATGGCGGCACTTTTGTATACGTCGTGGCGAGGATTTGCGAGGATCATTGCCTACATCCGCACTAAGATTAATCCCATGATATTTCCTCACAAAGAGTACTAATAAGAAGTTTGAAACCATTAATACAGGGTGCCCGAAAAGTCTCCGAACTTTTTTTGTAAGAATACATATTTTTGTATTGTTACAAGATTGTTACAGAAATGATAACTATAAAGAAAAGAATTGTAATCGTTGCTATCAATTGCGTGGTAGCACACAGTTCAAGAAACTCTCAAATTCAAGCAATCGGGGTTGGTAGGCAGACATCAAGACTGCACGATCCCTGGATTTAACACCACTATAATACAACGGTACATCGAAAAAAACAATACAAAACTAAAGTTGTGGATGTTCAGGATCTGAAACAACGAATTTCTGCATGTATGATCCGGATAGAGCTGAAACTGAGTCACTTTTAGTGACCTGGTCTGGTGACGCGGTCCTAAACCTAACCTGACTGTGTAGACCAAAATGACCAAACCGACTGTGATTTGACTTAAAAATGATTTTTTCCTCTATGTTAAATATTTGGTGTGACTAATCTGTATCAGCCTACTTCTGTAACAATCAGCATCATTTACCATAAATATATATGTACGTCGATCATTTTTATCATTGTCTCATCAGGGATTAAATGCGTGAGGATTATTATAATCCTAAATTTAATGGATGGATGGACCAGGTGCACGATTAGATCCAACTTTACAACCTGGATATAGAAATAGAATGCAAGGCGAAAGACATGTTGTAAAACTAAGCAACATTTCAACCGCGTTCACAGAAGAGACTCTGGAAGTAATTTTCAAGAATTGTGAGAACACCAAGAACATATTCGTGTCACTCCTAGAGACGGTTCTGATATGACGTGGGCTTTTGTAGAATTTGATACACTGCTCGAAGCTCAATATGCTATCCGCATTTTACATGCTAAGGGACTCCAGTTTGCAAGAAGTAGAGAAGAAAGAAAGAGGAGGATATAAATGCAGGAATGGAACATTTTGAACTCTTGATACCAGAACAGAGAAATCGGTTTGATCCTCCAAGGGGCCCAATCAGCAGGCCCAGAGGCAGAGGGCGTGGTAATTCACTTGTAGGTGATTTCAGAGCAACTCTTAATCCCAGAAGGTTCGCTCACAGTATATTCGCAGATGACTTCGATGAGGAGTAAGATAATGATCCTATGCTAGATGCTTTCGGAGGCGGCTGTGGGTATGATCTTTCTAATACCACCGTCAGTACTACCAATCGGGTCCCTGTTCGGGCGCCATTGGTAGTATTGACGGTAATACTTCCTTTGGGTCATCCATTGCTCAGTGATTGGATAATTTTGAAAAATGAATTTTTAGATCGTGCAGATTTGAAGTTTTTGATGATACCGTGCCGCATCATCTCTACTGTTAGTGTTAGAAATGTGAATCTCTAAAGTTCATTTTCTTACGATTTCGTAAGCCTGTAGCTCCGAAACTATGCATATTTTCGAAAATTTGTCACAGGAACTTTCGTGTTGTTTTCATGTGAGGAATTAGCTCCCGAAGTTCGTCTCTGTAGTTTTTAATCATGATTTATAAAACTACAGTAAATCATCTGCAAAGGCTCCTAAATGGTTTCACGTATTGACGTACATGCATCAATTTCTCATGGACTGACCACCAGAGCTGAAGTGGGTCACCGGGTCTGTCCTTTGGACTTGGTCTGAATCGGTGACCCAATTTCGACTCGGTTTATATGCTTTCCTTATTATACTCTGTTGCGTTTGAATATTATTTCTTTAAGGGGTGGCCGCGACAGGGGTTCTAACCCCCAGGATATGGAAATAGTCTCAAACACCTGGAAAGAATAAAAATATCCCCAAGAATGTGCAAGTACCCGCCGACTGAGATCGTTGTGTGGTCTGACGCGTTAGTCAGTATTCGATCACCAGGTGGCCGAATGACAGTCTGCCTGGTCATTTGAGTCCAAGTCAGGTCACTCCGATCAAGACTGGGTCAGTCGATCGGGTCACCATATTTGGGTCAGGTTGGGTCACTAGGTCACCAAAAGTGCCCCGGGTTCAACTCTGCTAACCACCCTACCTAACTTCGTTATGATATAACTCATTATTACTGTGAATTTGATATAAACGCTTCTGGATTATTTCATGCGCTAAGCGCTGCATATTTCTCTAATTTCTTTTGAAGATGTTTGTTAAAAACATTCTTTTCATTCCAGTCCTTGGTTTTCCACTTTTTTCACTATTATTTCAAGTTTGGTTTCATGAAGCTTCTTCCGCCACAGACAGAAAACCGCAAACTGTCGCCACGTCACAGAAGAGTGGGTAACGTCGAATGAATAATTAACGAAGTTTCGAGAAAGAAAAGGGAAATTTCCCTCTCTTGCTTCCCTTTTTTTCCCTCTCATTCAACCAAAACGATGTAGATTTTGCTAATTAGTGGAAACCGTCGCAGTTGCCACTCGCAACGTAATTAATTCCTCAGTAAAACTTTTCCGTACTGTTACTATGAATCAAATTAATGCCATCTGTCGGCTTGACTTTACTTTACTGTACTTTTGGTAGCAGAGCAATAGCACAAGACTCTCGCTTCCCCCTTTTGGAGCGTGAAACTTCGATATAAGCCAATTGAAATAATTAAGCTTGACGTGGATTGTTAAAAAAGAATCCTTAGAATGATTTTTTTTTCTTCACATGAAGCAGAAAATATAGAAGCTTTTGATGCTTGTGTTAACTTTAGAACTACGTGCAGCTCGGGAAAATTTAATTATCTGTTTATGTGCGCGTGTATTGGGATAATATGTATGTTAAAACGTGTTTTATACTCCAATGTCAGTAGAGGGAAAGATCAAATGAGTAAATGGCGCGTAATGAGATGAAGTAATTCCGCCGTAGTAAAGTTGTAGCCTACGCAGGAGCAGAAAATGGGTAAAGCTACAAGTCATTTATTGATACGGCCAGAGGTTTAAAAATTGTATTGATAAAGATGATAGAAAATAAACACAAAGACAGTCAGATAAATGTCTATCATGAATTTTGGTCACACGTGAAGATATAAAATCAGAAATTGTAAGAAACTGATAGAGAAAAAGTGATACAGCACCACTGTATGGATATATTTATTCCGTGTGCTCCCAATATACGTTCTATTGGATTCAGATCTGGTGCGTTAAAGGCCATAGCTGATATCATGCTCTTTCGCTCTTTACGAATGGTCAGTTATGTATGATGAGAACAATTACTTGTGTTTTTCTCATCCATATTAATCACGAGACCATACGGTCCCATTCATCCGTGTAATACAGAACACCCGTCATAGTAGCTTGGAATCCAAGTCCTGTCCACGTCTCGTTTGGGAATAGACCAACCTATGTGAGCGAATGATTAAATCGCCGATACACGTCTATGTTCTTCTGAAAATCCGTAAAAACTTGCAATTTGATGTGGAAGCCTAATATAGTTTACCTCATTACAGTTCTAAATGTGTAACGCGTGATCTGACCAATATATTATCATTGTACGGTAAGAATGGGCTAAGCAAGAGTTGATAGCGTGTCATAAACGAAGCAGAAGTACTATTGGAACAGAGTACCTGGTTGATGGTCTGCAAATCTGTATTGGTGAAACATGTGCAGTTGCATATCTTGTAACATTCATATCATACAACACTAAACTAAATTTTATTAACAATATTTGCTATTTGTATCCAAATTCTCAGTTTTGGAGCCGCTGCTCCTACATTTATTTTAAACATACCTTTATTTTCAGTGACAAAACATATTATCATGTCGTTTTCACAGCCTTTGCATTACGATTTCACAAACATTTTTGTTTACATGTGTAGGTAATTATTATTTAGGCAGTGACGAACACTTCTTAAACCAAATATTGTGTCCTTAAAGAGACTAGTGAGAATTTTTTTTATATATTTACACAAAAATTGTATACTGAAGGTCGAAGAGAGAGAGATAGAGAGAAAGAGAGAGAGAGAGAGAGAGAGAGAGAGAGAGAGAGAGAGAGAGAGACTTCAGCTTATTAAAAATATTCTTACCTTAACCAGTTGGTGCTACAGCCCGGTGTGAGCTTTATCCTCCTCAACAATTTGCCTCCACCCCTCTTCTGTTTTTTGCTTCCTCTGTCTATCTTCTTATTTGAAGTTTTCGCAAATCGTTCAGTACTTTATATTCTTCCATCTAGTTTTTGGCAGGCCCCTAACCATACATTGTTTCGTAATCACCTTCCTTGGCAGTTTCATTCATCCATTCTTTCGATGTGTTCTATTCAACGGATTCGTTGGGCTTTTATGTATCTTACTATGTCTCGTCCTTCTCTCTGTAGTAGGTTGTTGATTTCTTCATTGGTTCTTCGTATGCATTTATCGTCCACCTTCCTCGATATTTTTCTAATGATTCGTCTTTCAAGCTTCTTATTGCTTCTTCGTCTTCTATCCTCATTGTCCATACCTCGGCACCATATGTTGCTACTACCGGTCTTACTACGGTTTTGTATACCCTTATTTTGTTTTCCCTGCTGATAGTTTTATTTTTGTTTGCGTAGTGGACTTTGTTTCCTGCTTGAATTCTATATTATATTAAGTTCTGTGTGTTGTTTCGGTCATTAATTAGCAATTTTTAGTACCTGAATAAACTTTACATTTCAAATCCCTTCCTTGTTTCTGATTTTTATTTCCGTACTTTCTCCTGCTTTCATTGGCGGTGATAAACATGTGTTTTGATTCTCCCGTGTTCACCTGCAAGCCTACTTGTTCTGCTGCGTTTTTGTTGAAAATATTAGGAACCAAAAATTCCACTCGATGACAAAAGGAGAGCTAGCTAATCACTGAGACGTTATGTTTAGGGATGTTTCGAAGGGACTGTCTTATCCTCACAACAACGTTAGCTATTATTTTTAATATTAATGGTAAATATTTGGTAGAAAATCAAGTTGGTAATAATTCCCTTCTTAGACTTCAAATAATTTCACCTCGTAATTTCCTAAAGATTTTGCGCTCCGAATTCCACATTAGTAGTCGAATTCTTAGATATGTGACAAGAAATTAACTTCTTCCCCCATTTTTATTATCTCGAAGAATTGTAATTTGACAATAGAACATTTAATTGAATGCAAAATCTATTTCCGAAGAGTAGTTATTAAAAAAAACAAAGTTTTCACCCATGTTTGCATATTACACAAGATATCACTAACAAATTAGACTGTCCCAAAAGAGAGCAAATCCTCATTTCTCATGCTACGTAAAATAAATGGAGATTTTCCGTAAATATACGTTGTTCAGTTTACAGTATTTTCTAGACGTGATAACCTCTTGCTTATTCTAATGGTGTGGAGGATAATTGACGTGGAAAGTTTTTTTTTTTTATGTTACTGAGTATTTCTTTATATCTTGCAAATGATCGTAAATACCATTAATTTCGGTGATTCGTACAGAAGCTGAATAGAATTTACTACTAGACAGATCATAAAATGTCGTTAGATGTTTGCTTAACAGCCATGCCCTCCACGGTTAGTACAAATTCTCTGTTATTGCATCGCTTTAACAACATAATGTTATGGAAGCAAAGAAGATGAAATTATATGAACGACATTTGCTTTTAGTGTGTAATGTGCATTCTGTATATTATGACCTGTTTAGTACTCACCGTAGGAATTTTTATGTTGAAAATTGTCTTAAACAACATGTATGTATGAGTTTTCAACTAGACCCCTCCCCACATACATACTGCATGAAGGAGCATGAAAATAAATGCTCGTGCACGGAGATACAAGATGCTATTTTTTCGTTAAAATTTTAAGATTTTTTTTTTTAATCAAAGATTTTCTTATAATGCATAATCTGGAATAAATTTTAGTAAACAGTGTGAGAAGTTGGTAACACTATGAAGATGTAATACGCAGTGGCGGCGTAAGTGGGGCTAGCGGTGCTAGTGCCCCACCTGCCGAAAGGTCCCTGCTGCTCGTCGACACAAGTGAATAATCCCTTGTTAAGATTCGCAGATGCAAACATGTTTCAGAAGCGACTTGAGAACAGCACAAACTGCGCGTTCTGTAAAACAATGGAAGCGCATGAGTGTGTTTATGCATATCTGGCCCGGTTTCCTGCTGAAGCGTTCTGAAAGTCTGCCGTTCGTGTCCTACAGGACGCGAGAAGCTAAACAATGGATATGTTTACAAACGCTTTTCCTCCAGAGCGTTGCCAGGCGTTCTTAGGTCAGTTGCTCACACGTTTTCCTATATCTCATGTACAAAACGCACTGTCAACATCACCATCTTCTTTCTTCTTCCTCCCCCCCCCCATCCACTCAAGCGACACGCAAGTGATAAAAAGGTAAAAAAAAGAAAACTCGTTGCAGGCTGCTTTCAATTTGCCCGACCCAAAACGTCACACATAAAAGATCTCTATGGGGCATATCGATGGTGGTCGGTGACGCAATAGCTATGCCGTCTTAGGACTCATATTCTGCGCTTGACTGCAATGGCTGATAAGACTCTCCGCAATCTAAATAACCAGTCTCATGTATAGGTTACGGCGAGTGAGCGAGAAGATATCTGTCTTGACAAGTGACCCCGTGGGGCCCCATTTTTCCCGAAAGGCTCGGAATAACGGAAAATAAGCTATTACCGATTTCCGATCAACAGTAGTAGTGTGTGCTCATGATTGTGTTCGCAAACGAGCGTCAATTGCCTCAAGTTCACGTGTCCCGAGCCCCAGATTGCCTAACTCCGCCACTAGTAATACATAAGATTTTTTCAAATACAACGGCGGCCTAAGTCCGTCACAAATCTAAGGGGTGACGTTTCTCGGCGTGTTATCTTCCGGGAGAAGGAACGGGGAAGTTAGAGGCCAGAGCATTGGTTCAGGTACCATCTTTATTCGCCTGATAAAGCTAAGGAAACACCAGGAAATGCTCAATCAGCAGCAGGACTTAAACCCCATGGGCCTCCCCAGTGTGTATCAAAGTCCGTGAGGTTAACCACCGAACTATGAGGACGGTCATACTTTCTCATGCTCTATTACATACGCGGATTAGTTCACTATATACCTACAACGTTTTGGTATTGTTTAGAAGTTCGATGGACATTTATAAGTGATGCCAGCTATATAAATTTAAAAAAAGCTAAATCACATACGGAAAATGCTTGCGGTGGGCTTACATAAGATATGATTCTTATATGCCGAGCTACCGTAATTCCATTGGTAGAGCGTTTGGCTTCACATTCTGGAGATCCTATGGATCTGATATGAAAGGCCGGAAATCCTGATTAAGTTTTTTCCAGAATTTTTCTCAGTCACAGCAGGTAAATGCTGTGCAGTGGCGTATTCTGCATTTATAGTTTGGACTGCCACTACCCAGAAGAAAAGAAGACTGTGAAGAAACCCTGCACAGCGTTGGAAAATACACCTAAAAGTTGTGGTTTTGCAAACATTTTCTGTTCGGACTTGTTTCACTTTCATGTAAACTATTATCACTAGTACATATTACAATATTTCTTTACAACCTTGTACTGCGGCGGCAACCTAGATAGTCCGCCCACATTATACGCCAGTGCTTTCAGCTTAGAACCGGCTCCATTCCTTCCCCATCCTTTTTCTTGCACTGTCGCGGCCTGAGCCATAGATGCCTAAAGGTCATAAATAAATGTAAAAATGATAGATTAAGGTATTTTAGATATTTAAATAGTCAAAATCTATGTTTAGCTAGAACATAGCTGAATTGGAAACACTGGTGTGTTAAGCTATCTACAACATGAAGGGGTCAACAACGTAGGTCAAACTAAAAAAAAAAAAGTTCCAAAAGAAAAAGGAAAAGTTGGTTGTTCCACGAAGCAGCACCACAAACAAGGCCCTGCCCATTTTCTCGTAAGTGCCTTTTCACCTTCAGACTGCAATGTTATTCCAGGCGCTCTTTTTAGCTATGATGAAGTGTAAACTTCAAGTGCAGACTCAGTCGTTTCTTTGTTTCTTGAGAGTCCACCTATTGTTATGTGTGGAAAGAAAGGAAGAAAGGGCGGAAAACACACACTCACACATCATCCACCAAGAGAAAAACCACCACCAACAGCAAACCTGCTGGGAAAGGATGAAGAGGCTGGATGGAAGTCTACTTGAACTTGTGCGAAATAAGAAGGATGGCCGTCTTGGCTGGTGCTGTGGACACGAAATTTCAATCAGTGCTCTGTTTATAGTGGCAGACTCTTGAAAACAAGCTTAGCTTTCATAATTCTGTCAGGCTTCAGATAAGCACAATATATTTTGTGGAAAAGTGAAAATGAAGACAGGTACAAAGCCTAGTTGCATTAGTTTGATCACTTGAGCAATATTAGGCACAATTTTCCAGCGGATTAGAACATGGCGAATTCTTTGTCATCACTATCCACTATTTAACTTTGCGTTAGAATAACCGATTCTAAAAATAAAAGAGGACAAAAAGATACATAGTCTCTAAGAAAATGACCAGAAAATAAAGGTTACCATGCAAATTCAGAATACGAAGAGTTAGTATTCGTTTTTTAATTTTCCAACCCCTTCCTACCTCCTGGCGATCTACTACGAGAGAGAGAGAGAGAGAGAGAGAGAGAGAGAAAAAGATATACAGACTTTAGTTGAATAGGAAGTCTTAGGAGTTATGTTAATTATTATTTTTTTCTGTTCCAGCAAACGTAATGTGTAATCAATAGCTGATTCGAAAAAAAGAAAGGCAGCTGATTGAAAAGAATAAAGCAATTAGACCTTCAATTCACGTACTTCCCCCTATCTTTTGATGATTATAAAGTTGTTGTGATGCACGAAAGAGGACGAGATCTGTTTTCTAACGGACGTGTTCAAAGCATGTTAAAAAAAATGGAGAATTGTAGACGACTTACGTATATGTAGACTTTTCTTTCTTTGGTTCGTTTATCTTAGCATAATTAATTACTCATGAATGGAGCCTATGGCAGTCGTTTGCTCTTAAGTAAGTACCTGTTACTCCCCCTACTGAAAGAAAGGAAACAACAACTAGATACAGATGAATAAGATAAAACAAAAACGTTTGAAAAAAAAAGTAAAATGAGCACGCGGTTTCTGATTGTTGTCAGTGGTGCCAGGTCAGAGTGGCGCCCATCATGGCCGTTTGGAACACGCTAACCCCTCGAGCAGCAATCCGGTTCAGTCAGGGCCGGAGCTATCTATTGAGTTACATGATTACTTCTTAATTTCTTCTTTATTTTGTAAGAACAACAACAAGAAGAATAGAACCAAAGAAAGAGAAAGTTATTTTACTTAATAACAACTATTATTCATTATGTTTATGCCGCTTCTGATATTTCCACGTCCATTTGTGGTTTTGGATGGTCTTAATTTGACGTTTTCGTAAATGAACTCCCACAATCGTGGCTAATCTATTAAGTGAAGAGTTTGAAATAAATAACTGTCTGTTGATGTTCCCTAGACACTATTATTAAATAAAAGTTTAGGAAATTGTGCTAATTAGCACTTGCTTTTCACTTACTTGTTGAATGCAAAATTTCTTTTTCATACATAACTTATCTACTAGGGTAATATGTTGAAATGTGGTAAGGAACATTAGTCGCTTCAACGGGGAAGCTATATGCAGACCACAAGGTTCATATATGCTCCATGGTAATGGGATAAACACTGTATCACATTACAATTTCGAGGCTTGATTTGGCATGACATCATACCGCATTAGGTTTAGCCTCTATAGACTCTCTATACCAAAATATTACCTTATAAATGGCGTTCGAACGGGTCAAATCAGTTGTGATAAAACCTCGTTGCTGACGATAGATGGCAGCATGATCGTCCTTTATGCTACTACTACAAATTCAAAGCTAGAGACTCCAAACCTTCAGAGTTCATAACCGTGCGTGCAGATCAAATAAGGACAATCTTACAAGGTTGCGGGTTCGAAATCCTCCTAGGACATGGATGGTTGTTGATTTTAACACCATTGCACTCATATGATCGAGACGAGCTGAATGAAGTCCATAGTTATTAAAATAGCCCCTTCAAAATAAAATTTACCAGTTTCGCATAGGACAGTCATCCTGCTATCTACCGTTATAAATAACCGATTTACAAAAAAACAAAACAAAAAAAAATAACTTAACATTAAGTTCGTGAAGTTGACGTAATAACGCTTAGCAATGAACTTGGACCGAGAGGGAGAGAAAGAGAGAGAGACGTAAGAGTAAGTATTTCGAGAGTGCTTGTTTACTGTACGTGCAGGACTGATGTTTAAGTCAAGGGGCGTTTTAACGGCTTGTTTCTCCAAGATTTGAAAGATATTTTAGTGAAGAGAATTTTCTTTTTTTCTGGCTGTCAGAGAAAAGTCCACACTTAATCCTTTGCAGGATGTTTGATGGGGAAGAGAAAAGTGAGGAATTCCTTCGGGAATTTCAGGCAGAGACTTATGTCTCTTGACAAGCAGCTCCATCTTGCGACTCTCTGAGGAATTTCAAGTTCTTCTGCACAGTGACACACACATACACACGTACACAGTGGGCTGAAAAGGTTTACTCATTCTTTGGACATCTCTTTCTAGGAGTTTAAAACAAAGAGGAGAAAAGATGGACATCGGAAAGATTTTTTCCAATAAAAATCGCAGAAATACCCTGGAAAATAGAGAAAGTGGCATGGATTAGAAAATTTTCATGTTGGTTTGCAATAATTCGTCATCGTAAGATTCTCATATCCTTTAAGAGGTGCATTAGTATTAGCTAGAGATTTTGTTGTGTTTAATATAATGAAATAGTATTAAAATCCCACGTTGTTGCTCGAATATCGACATTTAGGTGTCGGTCAGTAACAGACTCCGTTCACTTGGCGATTTTTAGTCAATCCGTTGAGTGATCTCGTCGCTTTCAATAGAATTTCTAAAATACATATCTCCTTGTTAGTATACTAATGTGATGAGCTCGTAGGGTGATGTTTGGATCAATTGCCGAGCGCTATTTTGGTTGATACCCTGGGCCGTGAACTTGATGGCTGCCAAACTGTACGCTGATGGCTGCCACACTTTCAAACGCATTGTTTCTTGTACCAGAGATGGAAATTCTGAACTAGAGCAGGTTTGAAGTGTACCTGTTTCTGGATGAGAAATTTCATGCTATGGAGATTAACACGTCACAAACGCTCTGTCAAATGTTCTAATAAAAATCAGCAACACAGAATTTTATTTATTTATGGTCTAGAAATTGTAGCTCAACGGGTGGGAATGGAAGGGGAGAGTTGGAATTCGGACAAGGCCTAGTTTTAAGGTATCATTCGGGCATTTGCGTGGTATGACTGAGGAAAAACCTCAGTCAGGATGGGCGGTCGCTGGAATCGTTTCCCAGATCTTTTGATTGCTAGGCCAACGTTCTACTAACTGAGCTACGGTTGTTTTATTTTTCTGTTCGCGTGTCATAATTGCTTTGTTTTGTTCTTATTTCTCTACCGGTTATATTATTTTGCTGGAGGACAAATTTCTGTAGAACAGACGCGGAAGCCAATTTCAGCTTTTTTTTTTTCCTGAGCTAAGCTGAACTGGACAACTTTGACGTAAACATGTCCCGTCTGAGGTATGATGTTCTACCGCGATCACGTTCGTGAAACGGTTGGAAAAGTTGGTAGTTGAGATTTCATCACGGAATTTGCCTAGTGAAACAGGAAAACCTTAGTCAGGATGGCTAACAGCGTGGCTAGAACCCTCGTGCCTCCCCATTATCGACTCGAAGTCCGCGATGTTACCGACTGGACAACGGGGGCTGGCTCTACCAGCTTGTTGTTATACGAAGTTGACCAATTACAGTGATTCTTTTCCCCTTTATTTACTTTTTCTTTTTTTCTTTTTAGAGAGGGGCCAAACTAAATGAGACAGAGAAAGCCATTGTACAAAAATAAGAGAAAATTTCCATTTCCCCTTTTTCAGTATTGTTTTTCTAGTTTTTCTTTTTTTTGTAATGGCGCCCTCGTTAAACTAGATTGCATCATTTTACTACTGCTCTGGTAGACGAATGGTGTTTTTTTTTTCTTTCTTTATGCTTCGCGTCTCCTGTAAAATGAAAGAGCTAAGTGCTTGGGAATTATAATCACTGTAATCAAAATTGTACACTGTTGGCAGGTGTAAGCTGCAAAAAATTACCCGAAAGGAAATGGAAAAGCTGGAAGGATTATTTTCACAGGCTAGTTTGCCGGTTTTTTTTGCCAGTTGGCGACTATGCGAAAAACGAGAGGCATGACTGCATTGAGGGTGGGGGGTTAGCCTAAAAAGTAAATGGGTATTCAAATGAACCAGATTAATACTATGATACCTTTTTCTCAGATCTTTCAAATGTTTATCCCACCCCCCACTATTAACCGTCTTTCTCCCGTGATCTCCCGCGAACCAACTTATATTTTTCATCGTATTTTTTCTCTCTCTCTTTCTGCTGCAGCAGTATTGTATCTCTCTCTCTCTCTCTCTCTCTCTCTCTCTGTCCCTCTCTTTTCGTTTCTCTGAGAAGAGAGTAGCATCCCATCCCGTTGACCTTCCTGCATGCAGCCGCGGCTGGAGATAAATTGGCGCGGAAATCAAATTGCAGGATGCATCGCTCGCCTCCGAGCGTATTATCTATCATAAGAGAAACAAAAGAAGGGAGAAAAAAAGAACTGTTTAGGAAAAAAGGGCACTTTATGATGATGTCACCTTGTTGTGGTTAATCATGTTTAAAGCTGCAAGTATTGTTATTTCTTGAGAGAGAGAGAGAGAGAGAGAGACATCATCAGTTCTACACCTAGGCCGAATCAGTGTAGTCAACCGTGCCGCTTTGTTATTAAAACGTATGTTTAGTTGTTTATCCAAAGAAATGTGTTTGAACATGTATTCGTTTTGTTGTTTGTATTCTCAGCAAGGGCCGTGCCGCATTCAGATTTCAGCAAGGAGGAGTCCAAGCACTCCATAAAGCAAGCTCGGAAAAAGATGGATGGAATTCAACATTGCTCGCTTGTTGCAAAGACTTGTTTGCTTTGCTCCCTGCTGGAAACAATGATGAGATGTCGACTTGCGTTAATGAAAATACGTGTAGCAAACTTCAAAATTAGAAAAAACAAATTTGAAACCTATACAATTTGCTGATTGATCAATCAAGTATCCGCGCCGTCCAGAAAAATCATACCACCTCAAGTACCTGAGTAAATGAACATTGAAGATTTTAACAACACATCATCAGCAATACGTCTGTACTACTTGGCATATATTTTAAGGAAACTTTTGAGGGCATTAACAGAAGCCGAATTTTGCCCAGTCGGAAGGGCTAGTGTTCTATCTCATTCGAATGAAAATATAAAATTGTTCACATTAACCTAAAGATGCTCTTGCCAGTGTAAATCCAAGAAGAAAGTGGGATCTGCATTCCTCAAACCACTTACTTTTGTATACTTATATAAGAACACCGAACAACAAATGGACAAAGCTGACAGGAAACATGAAGAATTTATCTTAAGAGTTAGGACGATCGACTCTGGATTTCCATGCCGAAACCTTGCGATTGCAAGGTGATCGCGCACCCTGTCGTCGCTGAGAAAGACCATGTATTTATTCTCTGCTTTGGAAAACAGAATAAGTTTATAATGGATTTTTTGTTGTTGTTTAAGTTGCTATCATGCAGCTTTTGCTAAAGCCCGCCGTCTGAGGGATGATGTACCTCTACAAGAACTCTTCCGGGAAGCAAGACTGGAGAGGTAGCATCAAGGGTCTTAACTTAGGTATCAGATTGACATTCGCTAGGTGAAACTGAGGAAGACCCTAGGAAACCTCATTCAGAATGGTTGATAGTGAGTCGAACGTGCGTGCCCCTCCAATATCGTTTAGAAGTAAATCGATACTGGAATGCAACAGGAATTACCTATAAGACCTTCAGATGTATTATGCAAACAACAAACAAAACATTTCAAGTTATTTCGTGTTTACATACTCCGAAGCAGCCTTACATTCTACAAAAGTAATTCTTGTTTATATTAAAGTGGAACAAATACTCCCTCACATGTCATTTTTGTTGTACAAAAAAAAAGTAATAAAAAAATCCTTTGAAACACACAGTTTGCATTTTATCTTCTTTTTCTTTTCTGTCTTCTTGTACGTGCATAGATAGATAGATAGCTAGATGGAGAGGGAGGCTTGACTTTGGAGGTGGCAAGTGGGAATGAGGTGGGGGTGGATTTGGAGCAAGATAGAAAATATTGGTTGTCAGCGGAGGAAGCCACCGGTGTATCGTTAGCTACAAAAGGCTTTTTCTTGCCGTGAACTTCTCCCAGAACCTCGTGGGAAATCATCTTTGCGTTTCCCGTTGTCGACCAGCGAATACAGAGACGTACGCACACTGACTTTTTTTTTTTGTATTGAAGAACGGTGTTGCAAAGCAATTCATAGCAGAAGCTTTACTTTCCACCCTCTTTCTCTCCCTTTTTCTGGAATAATAATACCAAATGAACAGAGTAAGAGATTCACTTTAAGTTGAAAATTGAACTAAAATATCATAGAAAAATATTAATAATATTTTCTGAATATGTACTCAGTGAAAAAGATACTGAAAAATTTTGATGCACAAAAATCCATTGTGTACCACATTAATGGCTTCCTTTTTATTACTGAAGATTAGGTATGGAATATAGTGAGTGGCCCGTCTAGTCTTTATCATGTCGAAATGTGCTCTTAGTCTCATCTTATGCAAGGCAGTTCGTTGACGTATCGGCCAATGATTCTGCCAAAACCCCACTGCGGGGGTGTCACCCCAAATCCTCTAAAGCACCCCTGAACTTCACAATTTTTACGGTAAAAATCGTTAGAAACCGTGCAAAACTTCACTTACACCCTCCTAATTTTGACTTTACCCCCCCCCCCCCCCCAAGCTGAAAATCCTGGCGCAAGAAGTACAGTATAAATAAACGCGAATTGAAACAATTGTTTTACCAATAGGCACGAATTGGACAGAAGACGACACAAATAATAAAAGAAGCATTAGACCCCTTTTATGCACGGAGTTTCTGTGGCGCGTAAAGAAGACCGTGAAAGCAGCCCGTTCTGTAAAACAATGGAAGAAAATAGATGCTCTTATACACCTGCGTCGACGTTTTTTCTGCCGCGTTCTAAAAAAACGTGCCGTCGTGTTCCAGGGAGCGCTAGCAGCAAAAAGCTGTTTCAGTCGGTATGTTTATATAATATTTTTCAGCTGCAGTATTGCCAGGCGTTCTTCTTGAGCAGTTGCTCACAGATTATTCTCCAAGTGGTTATCGCATGCGAAAAAGACACTGGCAACACTGCTCATCTAAATTATTTCCTTTCTTTTGCCCAATAACAGCCGCGACACAAAATATGTGCATAAAAAGATACAAAAGAAAACGTGACGCACCCTGCCTTCTTGCTACGCGGCACAAAACGCCATGCATAAAAGGGGACTTACCGTCAACTAACATCAGTTTGAAAACTGCATTATTTTTTTACATCTTTAAAACATCTTTTGAATATCTCAAATGCGGGACCGAGGATAGAATCCGTCTCGCGTGATAGTTGCCAATTACTATAAAGAACTGAGTTATGAAGAATACTACAGTAAATGCATAAGATTTCTCGCTATACAAGAGCTTGATCCAAAAACCAGTTAAGTTAGAGTTTCTCACGATATCTTGTGAACAAAATGTGTACTCTGTAAGTGTTTTAAAAAAGTAATCCTGAAGACCCAAGTGCGGAAAAAGCGTTCCGAAAGACATTCTCCACTCCCTAACAATTTCTGTACATATTGCTTACACCTCTGGAACGCAAAACTAAGAATTAAGAAAAGATTTAGACAGAAAAAGTGTAAATATTGTATTTTGTAAGAGGAGAATTCGCGAATCGAATATGAACAAACGCGAGTAACAGAAGGATCAAGGAAGTAAGAATATAAAGATACAAGACAGAAATAACTGAACAAACGTAAGCATATTACCAAAAGTTACAGAAATAAGAGAAAAATCGATCGAAATGGGCGCGAATAGCAAGAAAACTGACAGGAATTACGGAAGAAACGTAATAATATTAAGAACCGTAAGAATATCGACAGCAATAATAGAACAGCTGTAAGAATATCAAGAAATTGGACAACAATAACGACAACCGTAAGAATATCAATAAGAACAACAGCAATAATAACAACTGTAAGAATACCAACAAACGCGACATCAAGAACAACTGTAAGAAAATCAATCAACGCAACAGCATTAACAGAATAATCCATACAAAAAGAGTACAAAGATTAGCAAACACGACAGGAACGACAGAAGAAATGAAAGAATATCAAGAACCATGATAGAAATAACAGATGAATCTACACGAATGAACAGGGACAAGAATATATCGACAATAAGGACAAGAATATAAAGATTAACTGCTGATATAATCATAAACGCTATTGGAGTCTAAACGCAACAGAGAAAAACGAATACTGTATCAGAAAATGCGACAAGAATAAAAAAAAAGAAGAAGAAGCGGGAAACAGCAGTAGAGTAACGGGAACAAGAATAGCACGATAGACCGTGATGACACGACCATGCACAGCAGCAATTTGAATAGGAACTTTACGCGATATGGAACAAGATAGACATTTCCTCTGTTTTTAGCGTAGTTGTTGATACGTCCTAGAATTTCATAGTGAAAACCTCTGCA
This sequence comes from Lepisma saccharinum, assembly GCA_022664845.1. Lineage (NCBI taxonomy): Eukaryota > Metazoa > Arthropoda > Insecta > Zygentoma > Lepismatidae > Lepisma > Lepisma saccharinum. Next base: position 25,100 of record JAGDQP010003661.1, read on the forward strand.
CATCGAGTTAACATACTGATTAATGCAGTATTACCAGAGTTAGAAGCAATTTTTGGAAATGTTTTCGAAATCATAGTGTAGTTCAGTCTTTATACTTACGAGTATAACTATCTACACCATCGAGTGTTGGTAACAACTGTTCAATAAATAATTCGCTTTATCTTTCCGTACTGCAATTATTGATGTTCAGGGTCCTTTAAATTTAAAGAACTTGGGTTTTTGCTCAGTCATACCAGGTTAGATGGTGCAGATAGATCTGGCGATGTGGATTTCTATAGCTGACAGTTATACTTTGAGCTTTAAAAATAAGTGTGTTACAGATTTGATTACTGTAATATTTATAAAACAATCAAAACTTCTGTACTGACCAATTACGTGAACTCTAATGGTTTTATTTTATTTTTGTTCTTTGCAGAGTTACATCAAAACTGTAGTTCGACAAACTGTTCCGAAAATTTGCTGGAGCCTGTGTGTCCTCCAGATTCGATTCTAGTGACGGATTACGAATCGAATCTTGAGAGTAGTGATTCGGTTTCTGGACACTGTGAGTGCAACCCGGATCGCTGTGTTGAGCCTGTGTGTCGGTATGGTTCCCATAAGGTTCTTCAACAGAAGGGCACGGGCAAACCTGGAGATTGTTGTGATGTGTATGAATGCGTCTTGCCGAAAGGTAATTATAACATCGTTATATTCTTTATTTATTTCTTACACATAAGAATTATCATATTTGTCTGCTAGAATCAAAGCAAGTTAAAGGTATGTTGTTCAATCTAAAAAAAAAAAAAAAAGTCACGTTGAACAGCAGCACCATCTCATAACTTGGTTAAAGTATTCATATGTATTGTTCTTGCAATTCATAAAAGAATAGTAGAGTACGATGTAAGAACCAAATTTAGTCACCATCAAGCATCCAGTATAATTTCCTACACGGTGTTGTTTTCCACCGCGACCGCTACATGTGGCGCTGCTGTTAAATTTAAGTAGAATTGGAGGGTGGATCAGTTACGATTATCTCTGAGAGAGAACGCCATGGAAGTCTGAAAGAGGGGTGGTAAAATTGTTTCCTTTTGAAAATATTATATTTTTACAAACAAAATGTATTTCTTGATTTTTTTTAAAGTACATTTAGGTATGTAATACTAGTTTCCTGAGCGGAAGCTAAGTTTCATAGCATCCCCCAACTCTACGCCTTTGGTCATTCGAAGGGAAATACAAAACAAAAGAGCACAGGCAAATGGAAAAGACTTTCATGGACGTGCCGTCGTAGGGGGGATGCGGCGTTGGATTAACACTTCGTACGACCAACAGCCTCTCAAGCAGCAAGAACCGGCGTACGACCAACACCCCAGGGCAAAAACCTGTGTTGGTTGGTCGAACGCCGTGTTGGTCCTACGCATGTAACCCGTCGTAGGTAGAACGCTGATCTGATGAAGATTTCTGGTTCCCGAGTTGTCTCAATTTTGTCCTA
>JAGDQP010003661.1:26967-49100 GCA_022664845.1 Lepisma saccharinum
GGTTGGCGTGCAATCTTATCACGTATAAATTTTCAGTATTAAGTCTTCATTTTGTCTTCATTTTCCCACGTTGTCATTGTTGCAGTTAAATTTCCACGAGGCTTGTAGTAATAATAAAGAGAACATTTATCGTCTTTAAGAACTAAACAAACACATATGTGAGCTTAAGAGGACGCTGCGATAAGCGTTGTTACTTATAAATTTGTTGCTGTCGGCGAGATCTTCTGCACACAAAAACAGGAAAGCAGTTGGTGGGAATGTTTTATCCAGTAAACCCCTTGCGTAAATGATCTCTTTCCCTTTCTTCATTTCATTATTCCGTCATTGTTTCTTGTCTCTACCAGAGCTGGAACTGGTCACCGGATCTATGGTTGGGACCCGGTAACCCGGAAGACAGAGCAGAGTGTTTATTCATTACTTACAAAACACTGTTGCGTTTGAACAGTATTTCTTTCAGAGGGTGACTGAGATAGAGGTTCTATCCTCACAGCACGAAAAATTCGACGCCGAAAGCTTCATCCTAACAATATAATAAATACTTAAATAGTCTCATATCCTCGGGAAGAACAGAAGTACTCCCAGGGGTGTGCAAATAACCACCAACTGAGGTAGTCGTGTAATCTGAGACGTTAGTCATTATTCGATTATCAGGTTGCCGAATCACATGGTCAGGCTGGTCATTTCTTGAGTCAAGACCGGGTCATTTCGGTCAGGTTTCGGACCGGGTCAATCGGGACACCTATGTTCCGGTGACTCGGTTTCGGTTTCATCTCTGGTCTCTACAGCAGTGTTTCTTAATCTTTTTCCAACATGCGGCACACCAAAGATGTAATTTAAATCCCGCGGCACACTGATTATGATCTAAATGAAATACACATTATTCTGAAATAAAACTATAACTTCTTCTATTTTTATTAAGTTTATGGTTGAAATGTACCGTAAAATGGGACAACTTTGGCACCTACATATTTATGTGTTTTGTTCTTAATATTTATATGTTCTTAATATTTTGTTCCTTCAAGGTCCTTAATGGTCCTTAATTGTTCCTTTTGGTCCCTAATGTTCTGTTTGCATCATATGTCAAAAGTCGATTTGTTGGTACTGTAACGTTCAAAAACAAATTTTACACCTGTGACGACGACGATTAAGAATGCAATAGAGTCTAACAATTGTTAAAAGATTATGATTGCAGTTTAGATGTTTTTGGTTGGCTTTTTGTGCTTTAGTGAAAAGGTTTTTTTGTTTTGTCACAAAATCTTTGAAATTTTGTATCAGTTGTCTTTCTTAGTTATGCTCTTTGCTTTAAAAAAGCATGGTGTTCTCCAAACATAAACGTTAGATTCCTTTTTTCATAGTGTAATGTTCAGTACGATATATATAAATATAAAACAAAAGCAAAATAACAACAACATGAAATTACTTTTACTATTGGCAACAGTTTTTTCTTGTGCAATTTTTCATTTTCGTGTGCCAAAGAAGATCCACAGTGCTTCTACATTCATCTCAAGAAGACATTTTATTGGCTACATTGGCACCCCAGAAAACTGTTAGAAAAAGTTTTCTGTACAACACAGCTACGGAAGAATGTATTTCAGGGGCTGTAAGTCACAGAGGTACCTCACATGGCATCCGTCAGACATATAACAGACTAACCCCCTTTCCGAATTCAATGGTCCTCCGTTCCGTTCCGTTATGCTCTGTCCCGTTCACTTCCGTTACGGTATGCATACTTATCCGAATTAAACAAGTGTTTAAAATTTCAGCCACAGATGTCACCCAAGTCTGGAAACATCTGAAAACCCTCCGCGCGGAATGTGAGTAAGTATTGGGCAATGCGAAGTCAAGGTATTTTGATGCGAAGTGAATAAGGCAAAAAGCAACATGGATGAAGGTAGATGTAGGCGTAGAATTCCCATACTTGTAGGTATTCGGCATATTTTAAATAACAACAGACGAAAATTGATAGCTATTCAAAGGATGATCACAGTTCTGCAAGTTATTCTGGAAGTTTTTGCAAGATAAGTGCGTCTCATGAACTGTGAATCACTAAATAATGTTATACCAGATCTATGGATAACCACCTAACTCGTGAGCTTTGACAGTGTTACACATTTGAAGTTGTAAAAACACTTCAAATAATTATAATAGTTCTTAATCTTAGTATTCTTAAATAAACTACTCATATGTTCTCCTCTCATCTATTAATATCTACATGGAAGCCCATTGGGGAAATCCAACCAACAATATTTTCACATTGCGAAGTTAAAATTATTCAATGATTATAAAGATATATCGCTCAAAACATGGTACATTATCGATAACATAATGTGAAATAAAATCTTGAACTATTAACATACTTACATTCAAATACTTCGGCACGGTCATTCATTTTAAACTTGCAACACGTGATCAATTCTACACATTTGTCCCAACTCCCAAGCGAAGAGGCAATTTTGGCATGCAATATCCCGCTCTTTTTTCTTTTCAACATGGCAGCAGCGCGCAACCGAACGGAGTGTCAAGTGACCATCTGGTCCTCCGTTGCTCCGTTCACTTCAATGCTCCGTCGAAGGGGGAATTCGGATAACCATCGACGGCGCATGCGACGGAGCAAGGGTACGTAACGGAGCATAAAGTGCCAAATCGGAAAGGGGGTAGCTAAGTCCATATCCTTCTGGTACAAATGTGAAAACAAACGCTACATGCAGTCACTTCTTATACTATGCTGTAACCACAGAAAATTAAATGGAAAAGGTGATCAGGATCTCTATTGAAGGTACGATCTTGGTGTTCGCTTGGTGTGACAGGAAAAGTCAGGGAAATTTTAGTCAAAATGGCCTGCGTGAGAGGAAATCTAACCCATGCCACCTCCCACGTGTTTAACCGAAATAAAGATCTTATATTTCGTTCGATTTGTTACAAATAAAGAAATTTCGTTGAAAGCTTAACCATATAAATTACATTTGAAATTCTTACATGATTCACGTACACAAAATTAAATCAAAATTAGTTTTATTTTCACGCTAATATTTTTGATAGCTTAAAGCAAATAAGCGATATCAATTTTAAATATGGAAAGTATTATATTAGTATTAATTTAAAAAAAAATGTTGCAACCAACTTTAGTTTTATTTTTCCCCCAGTGTTGCACTCTCCCATCTGCTCTTCCTTGTATTTCATCATTACGTAACCTTTTAACGGAACTGATTTTTTCCCCATTTTTCTCAAAGTTCATCTTCGGTAGCCTCAAGAAGCCATTCCTTCAATACTGAGCTTTATGTAATACACAGAATTTCACACAACCTCAAGCTCTTCCATTTTCTTCATGGCTATCGCCATGGACACTCAACGCGCTCTGATGTGTTACTGCGGTTAGTACCAGGTTAAAATACTGGACAATTTAATATCCAAGGACACCACTAAGCACAACCATTGTGGGCTCTCTTCAATATATTTAAGCTTATATATATAAACTTTACAGTAAAAGATTTCTTTCTCTTTGAACAGTCCTTGTAGTAACAACACGGTTTAAGCCAGTTTGTGTATTATTATTAGTCCAGAAATTGTTATTACTATTCCCCTTGATTTGTTGGAATTTCTTCCCAGCTTCCCAAAGTGAAGAGCTCTCGATTCCATGGGTATTATATTCCTTCATTCTGTAGAAATTTTCTGCCAGAATTGCACTCTTGAGAATTAGTTTTTAATTCCGTTTCCAATCCTAATAATATTCGCAGTTCTTCCTTCATTTGCTTATGCATAGGGTTCCCGTGTGTGAGATCACTACAGGTATTATTGTCACTAATTTTATTTTCCATTGTTTGTTGACATTCTGCACCAGTTTTTTTTTTTAATATTTCTCACGTTTTCGAATTTATGCCTATTCCATATTTGTTTTTGTATTTATGCCTTATCCAAACTTATTTTTGTATTTATGCCTTTCCCAAATTAGTTTTTATATTCATGCCTTTTCCAAATTAGTGTTTGTATTTTTGCCTTTCCCAAATTTGTTTTTATATTATGCCTTTTCCAAATTTGTTTTTTTGTAGTTGTGCCTTTTCCAGATTTGTTTTTGTATTTATGTCTTTTCAAAATTTGTTTTTGTATTTATGCCTTCTCCAAATTTGTGAATATTGGAGCTGTATATTTACAAGGAATATTTTTTATCTTTTCCTTGTCAATTACTGTTATGTCTGGTGTGTTGGGATTGGTTGTTCTGCCTGTTCATGTGCACTTATTCCACCTTTGTGGTCGTTCCTTGTTATTATTATTGAATTTTGGAATATCTTATTACAGGAACAAGAGGTTTTTGTAATTTCAGTGTCTCCTTTTCAGACACAGGTCAGGTTTCTTCCTTCTCATTTCCTATTCATGCATGTTTCGATACCGATGTATATTCTCTTGTTTGTGTTTTAAGACGTTATAAATGGTTTTATAATTAGATTCCCTTATGTGTATATCTTCGTGCTGCAGCACATTTTAAAACAAGTTCCACTTGGTCGAGCAGTATCAGAATCAATTATATGCTTCAGGTAATTTGCGCCATGCCTAGATTAGGATATTCACATTTAGTTGTCTTCTATTTTTCAAGTCAGCAGGCTTCCTCTATTAGGTACACGCAGTAGTTCGTTCGTGGGTTTGATCTACTTTGGTTGCCACCTTATATGTTGATGTTACGTTGTATCTGAGTAAGTTTTCGTGTTTGGTGTTGTCATATATCTGATCAACACCTTAAATGCCGACTTGTCTGTACAAACAGTTTCTTGTTTTAGTGGGTCATCATTACACTCACGGTTTCTTGATTGATTTTCCTTCGTAAGTCATAGAAGAACCTTCTAAATAATTGTCACTACCAGTGGAATCATTATCCGATTATCTATTTCGGCAGGTCATTCAAGAAAATTTAATTCTCTTCCCACCATATACTTTCATATTTGTCTTACGGTATAAGACTTATTACCTTAATTATGTCAATAAGTTACATATCTTCTTCCTCTTTCCCTTCAATGATACATTAATCTGAATTTTATTTATGACCTTTAGCCATCTAAGGTTCAGATAGGGATAGGGGAGGGGGAAAGGTGTCAGGGCCTATGTTGAAGGTTCCATCCCGGCATTTGCCTGCGGTGACAGGAACAACTCTGGAAAAACCTGAGTCAGGATGGTCGGCTTCTGGGATCGAACCCAGGCCCTCCCGAATGTTACGCCAACGCTCTACCACTGAACTACGGAGGCTTGGTGCAGTGATACATTAATAGTGTTCTTCATTGCACAGGGCGTTGAAAAAGTGAAGGGCATAGATTGAACAGTGAATTCCTCTAACGAATCGCTTTTGATGATAGGTAACAGGGACCTTAAAAAGAGTCTTTCGTCCAGGACAGGAGCCAATAGCCCAGGGCCCCCAAATAGCTTAATCCAACACTGCACATGACTAGTATCTTTCTTTGCCTTAAAAGGCACCAGGAGTTTGGATCTGTTATATTTGCGTGCATTTAAGTGCAGCTACAACCCTATTTTATCTCCATTGTATTTTGCACTTAATAAGTTGAAAGGGGGAATTGCGATTGAAAATTGAAATTGTTAACCTACGAAAGAGAATACATTGCCCACTTTGGTTCGTACATTTTCCTCTTATTGATACTAACGACATATGAACTTGTGAGCTCGTAATCAAGGGTCTACAGGTAACGTTGGGCTCCTAACGGTACTTGGTTCAATGTAGCCTACTTCCCTCTGGGTTCGAACGTGGTACCACTCGCACCGAAATTATGCGTGCTAACTACTGTACTTGGACAACCGAAGCACTTTTTTTTTTTTTTTTTGCTGTCCCGTGACAGAAGGAGAAAGGTCTGGCCCAGGGCTCGGTATGGATCGGAACGGCTTTCCTGTTCCGTCTCGTCACTGTATTAATTATAGACAAAATAGGACAAAAGCATTTTAACAAGAGTAAAGCGTTCCATTTCATGAAAAATTCCATTTCGAGTCCTGATCTGGCCATAAATCATGGTTGGTACCATCTCGATATTCGCTTGATTACACCAAGTGAAGGTTGTATAGTATACATCTTAGAACGACCAGCGAAATCTTGTTAGGAATCCGTGTGGTGAACCATCATGTGCTACTAACCGATGGGTGAAGGTCCTTGAAGTTTTATTACAGTGATTAGAAATAACGGGATACTATTCAGTGTAAATTTTGAGCTTGAAAAGCAGGACCTTTACACAGTCCATTGGGAAGAATTTGTCGTATTGACTCCCCGTTAGTGCCAAAAGTAATGCAAAGTATTGCTTACTCCATAGTTGTTGTGCAATGTTTAGCAAACAATTACACACACGGGAACATAGAAATTGCTTCATTTGTTTGCTTTTTCCACTAACTTTTTTTTTATTTCATCTCAACCTCCATTCGTTTGTTCCTGTCTTCTGCTGTTAAGTGCGCCATTCATCACTCCACGCCCAAGTGAAGTTCAGCTGAAAAAAAAAAAAGACTAGCTTTTTCCATTGCGGGATCTTGGTGGTTTCATACAGTGTTGCCAACTGCATTGTATATCTCAGTAATCTTGAAACCTTGCGTTGTTTGCGGTGGTCGATGTTCCAGCAGTTTTCATTTTCTGACAATTTATTCAAATTTGAATTTAGTATACTAAAGTCTATAGAAAATGACCAATAGAAAACGACTTTTAAGTCCAAAAGATAAGAAAATATGGCATTACTAAGCCGATATAATAAACAGAACATGTAAAATTTTAAAATAAAATTGTAGGAGCAAGAGAGTAAGGTAACGCAGCGTTCCGCAAACTGTGGTCTGCGGACCACAGGTGGTCCCCAAGGACTGCACTTGGGCAGGCACAGGGTGTCCCGTTGAACCTACAAACTAATAAAACTGGTCCGCACTTGAAAATAGTTTGCAGAACGCTGGGCATGCACGCCCTGCTCAAAATGGAGCTTTCGACCGAATAGTATAGTATTGCCATCTACCGACTTCTACCCAAACCACTGGTAGGTGTGGCTTGGCCCGCTTGGCTGCGGAGTGCGGAATAAGCCATGAAGGCGGCTCGTATCCTTCGCAGCTTGTCGTTGTTTGCATTTTCCCCTTTTCCTCAAAAAGTTAAAATTGTGAGGTATCCTAATCTCTCTCTGAATCCTTCAATTCACAAACAGTTGGTCACTGCAGTGGTCGAAATTCGACCCAGGATCTTTTCGGTTGAATGTGTTAACTTTTAGACCATATGTGTGGTCAAATTTGTGTATACGAAGTATTCTTCGCGCCTCAGATAAACCAGCTAAATACATGTTAAAAGCATATTACAATTTGCACAAGTACTAGCCTACAGAAGTTAAGAAAAACGTTAGGAAAGAGACCGGGAAGGGGGGGGGGACGAGAGAGACCCTAGTGGGGCAATCACTTTAAAAGCTATCGTTTAGAATGAAACATTTAAAGTCATTCTGAAATGACTGGCGGCAATGCCCCCCCCATGCTCCCACTTAAATCCGCCCATGGATGACATGGGCAGGACTAGAACCGTGAACCTTCCGCACGACAAGCAATCTTCCATTACATGATTTTAAAACTGTATTTTACTGGTTTTAACTGGTGTTCCTTTATTTCTTTGATTCAACACAAACATGTATGCCCAGGGCGGGGTTCGAACCCACTTACGTTGTAGTCGCTGGCCTAATGCCTCAGACTACACGACTACCTCCGTCGGCTACTCCACAAGGGTTCTGCGAAAGAGTGCTCAAAGTAATTTTTCTACTGCTCACCGTATGTCAGACCTCAACTATTGAGTACGATTCCAATTGAACAGGAGGTTCTAGAAGAAGATATATAGGGGCTTTGCTACATACTCTATCAATATACAAAGTTTGGTTATGATTTTTTTTCTTCTTTTTTGACATCTAAATGTTTGCATGTAAGAAAGAAAATACAATTCATATAATAGGATTCATAGTTCTGTACACCACTTATGGGAGTAAATAATTATGGATTTTGAATTGACTCGTGTCATGTGTGATATACCCATCCGCTTATTGGTGATTAGTTCATGGAATTTTCTTCATTTTACAACAGGTGTGTGAAATCATTCTCTTTTCTGGACATCGTGTTTGCTAGGAAACTATTCTGTAAAACATTGAATGTAAGAAACCGCTTCGCTCTAATTACGAATATGTTAAGTGACAAGGTCATATGAATTCGTTTACTTCATAGACTCCTTCTACACGAATGGGAAAAACGTGGCGGTTTTACCGCGAGGAAAGCGCGCCTCCTAATAAAATCCGTGTCAAACCGCGCGGTGAAAACCCTCGTGTAGTTACGTACATTTAAAAACCATGTTTTTTTTTTAAGAACGCGCGATTGGTCGCGGCAAAACCGCCGTGATTTCCCCGCTCGTGTAGAACGGGCCTTACTTTGGAAACCTTTTCAGAATGCGCGAAGATTTATTGTTGTGCGGGACGCGTGGACAGCACCGTTTTCTGGCTAAGCACGGCGAAATGTTCCTTGTTTGAACATACGCAGTCTGTTCCATAAGTATGAATGTGTCCACTTTCCAAAATTGTAATAATTGAGTTCCGACTTTCCACAATTCTCAAAATAATAACGAGAGACTAACGTAGACTAGAGAAGTTTCAAAGAAGAAGGAACCTTTCTACCTTGCAATTTTCATTTCTGGAGATATATTAGTGCACAGAGTTAGCTACTAGTTGTTTGAGTGAATACGCGAGCGTTTATTTACTCTTTCGCGAGAGCCAAGCCCTAATTTTTCCTTCACCATATGAGGAGAGTCCCCTCAGCAATGCATATTACCATTCCATTCCACAGGACAGGTGCTGTTGGAAGCATTGTAACTCACTCCTTTTTTTTTACTTCTTCCGTGACTTAATTTGCTTGGCACTTCACTTAACCTGGCCGAGTTATGAAATATTTTTTTCTTTCTTTTCTTCTTTTTTTTTTAATAACAAAGTCAGGAAATCATCCCACGCAATTAGACCTCCCATCTGGATCCACTTGCGTAGGAATACTTATGGAGAAAAGAAAACAATTACAAAGAAAAGAACTAGCTATTGAGAATAAAAAACAATGTTCTCTTTAAAAAGTTTTTTTTGGGAGGGGGGGGGGCAGCTAAAATGAATAAGAAAGAATATTCAATCTTTCTCTCTAACTAGTAACAAAAGGAAATAATAGAGGGCAGGGTACTTACCACCCAAGATGGGTAAAGTAGGGTACTTACCACCTTACTTTACACATCTTGCTTACCACCAACCGTTTCGTAAGAGCTCATCCAACGATTTGTAAATTTTATTAGACAGCAGCTTTCTCCTATCTTCTAAAAAAAAAAAAACTTTTTTTTTTTAGTACTAGCTAAACAGCAACTTATCAATAAAAACCTTTTGAACTTCATTTCTTTGCTCGTGAGTGGGAGAAGGTAAAAATAGGAATGGCTTTCCTAGACTTCAAGTAAGGGATTCTACTATCCTAATTTTATCTTACGTCAGATGATACTTTGATGTCAGTTCCAGATTCCAAGTTTTGTGTTCGTATATTCTTACATCATATTCAGATTACAGATTTGGGCTACAAATGTTTTTTATTTTTTCAATAGATACTCTGTACGCCAGTCTTTTTTTTATGCCCGTGGGCCGGGAAACGACAGAAAAAAATCAGCAACCGGAAAGGCAAAAAAAAAAAAAAAATAGTATTCTTTGATATTTTATTAGATAGGTTATTATCGTGTTTGGTATTTGTTGGTATTTGTTTCTTTTTGTTTTTTGCATTTATTACATTCTTTTCTTTAGTTCACAATAGTTAGCGGTGTCCTCAAATCTTGCAACGTCAATTTCACTCATTTCCCGACGTCATACAATGATGAAATTTTGCACAGCTATGTAAGTCGGGTGACAATACAATATTTGATTCTTACTTTCGTAAATCACAACCATATTCAATCTATTTATTATATTTTAAAAGCATATTTTATTATTTTTCTAATATAGACTTCTTTATTCTAAAATAAATACTAGCCTGCAACGATGTTGTGTTTTGACTGGTTGCAGAACACTTTAGGATTTGGGTCACAACACATTAGCTTGAGAAAAAATTATCCGAACACTGAAATAGCTCGAAAAAATTAATGAAAAAGACCTTCTAAAGACATACTTTTCTTAAACGATTTGTACTAAAAAGTAATCATTTTTTTTTGGTTTATGCATGACTTAAAAGGGAAGCATGGGGCGCACCAATTGAAGAATTTATAAAGTGATTGTATATGAGAGCGCGCCGCATATTTTTCTTCAGAGTCATGCATAAACCAAGTTTTTTTTTTACTTTTTAGTACGAATTGTTTAAGAAAAGTATGTCTTTAAAAGTTTTTTTATTTTATTTTTATTTTTTTATTTTTTTTGGTTAACGACATTTCATTTTTTTCTCGCTTATAACTGATTTCCACACCTTTTCTCTAAAGAATTTTATTTATATGAAATCTAGAAATTTCTCTTAAGTAATATTTTTCTTCAAAGATTGGAATCAGTACAATTACAAACAATAGTATGTCTAACTGTCCAAATTTCGGACAATTTGTGGAATTCCATACGTACTGGCAACTTTGCTAGATTGATCAAAATCTGCCAGTTTGTTGAAGTTACAAAAGATCGTAGCATGTTTTTACGTTGAAATTAAATACCATGCGTATATCTAATTCTTTTTATACTGTCAAAATCTGCAAACTAAATAAAGGTCCTACTTTGCCATGGTTTAGTAAAATAATTTTGGAAATCGCGGTTGAAAACCGATCCTCTGTGTAGCAATGCAAAAATTCGCTCAGTTTTAAAACTACAATGATTTTATTCGTATTACTCAAAGTGATATTTCTCTAAATCTTACATGGAGACGGTTTTAAGGTTTATTTTCAATCCATTTCCATTTTCTTTCTTTCGTTTCTTTTTGAACTTTCCCCAATTTCCCCTGCGGCACTATCTGTGAGAGAGAAAAAAAAAGAGTTTCCGTTTGTTGGAACAGAATAAAAACAAAGACGCATCATCTGTTGCTTCCATTCCTCCTCGCGATCAAACCAAGAAATTTAGAACTTCTCAGACTACTTTTTATAACTACTTTGAAATACTCTACTGTCGGGTCAGTTCCATTGTCGCAGTGCTTGAATACGTATAAAATTTCAACGCAGCTCTGAAGATATTGAGACAGTGGTGGATCCAGGATTTACGTGAGGTGGGGGTGGTGACACAGATGAAACAGACCAGGGACATTTTCAATATTTTCCGCTACGTGAACTATTTTGTCATATTTCCCCTTATATTGGTAAGTTTTACCATGGAATATGACACCGTTATCTACAAAAATGAATATTTCTAGATAAATTAGATTTGTCCGGTAACAAATCGAAGCTTCTTCTGAGACACAGTTTTGAAATAATGCTATAAGAATATTTGTTTCTTGAGAAGGGGGCGCGCGCCCCTCTCTGGCTCCGCCACTGTTTTGAGAGAGGGAGCGACTAAATTCGAGCGACTAAATATTCTGAGAATATTATACAAGTAAAATATTGTGAGATATTCTAGTTGCCAAATGTGACATTCCCCTTGGTCCCATACAAGAAGATTTTATAAGGCGAAACAACCAAGATATAAGGCACTTAAGTGCTTTTCAATATTCCACATTTTTACTGTCGATAGTTATTATACTAGCTACTTGATACGAGGCAAATATAATGGAATAATATGTACTGTTAAACTGTTACTGTTCCAATTACACACTTCCTTAAATAATAACTAATAGTCATAAAGAAGTGCATACTGTTGACAACTGTTTATTATATTACATCTCTTCTGCTCCCATGAATATTACTTCTTATAAATAATTTACAAAGGCTTATTTAGACGCACAAATAACATTCCACCTTGAACACCAATTATAAATATTCAATAAATACTCTTAACAAACTACAAATCATCATATGACACATAAGAAGTTATTTTCTTTCATAACACTTCTAAGAAACATCCATAGAAAAAGAAACTCAAATATGACAGGAAACCATAACAGAAGTGGCGTTACCGCAATGCACTGTCTAGTGCCCACTGATGAACGATAAACAACCTTTCCAAAGCGTTGGCTAGCAGGGCCGAGAGGCCAGGGTTCGATTTCCGTCCAGGTCAACATTTTTCTGTTGTTTTTTTCACATCAGCTTTATATTTCATTAGCATAATTGCTTCCCTTTGCATATTCAGTATTTTACACGTCACATAAATAGATTAGGTAAAGTCAGGTTAGTTTTTTTCTTCTACGCAATGCAAACTTATCCACTCCCTGTGCTGACGTCTTTGTGATTTCCTTTACTGAGTCGCTCGTGCAGAAAATGTCAATTCCTCTCTTTCCTTTCGGCTATCAGTGCTTACATATGATTGATTTATAGCCATTTACATATTTAATTTTTAGACCGGCTTTTCATGAACGCGCTACACGTGTGCTTTGCTTGCGATTTCGATGAGTAACCAATATAAATACTTGAGTACGTGCTTCAATTGGCTATCAGCCAAATCGCAAGCAAAGATCGCGTTTAACGCGTTCATGATAAGCCAGCTTTAGGGCCTATCTTTGCAGAAAGCTTAATAGGAAATGCACTTAGCTGGACTCACTTCAGTCTGATTGTTCTTGCGTGTAGTCTGTTTACCGCCCATTTTCGTTTTGTATGCCGTATGTAAATATCAATTAAAATATTTTGCAATGGCAGTGGTAGGTGATAATGGTGAGGTCATTATTAAAGTGTAATAGTGTCTTAATTATACAACCATTTGATTATCCGACATTCTGGATTAACTGACTTGGTTATTTGGAAAGTTACTAACAGTTGCAACTAAGTCAAAGGTAATACTCGCGTCTAAGGAGAGCGCGCATGGAAACAATGTCTTTGTGCAAATCGCGTGTACAATAAAAAAAAACACCAAACCTGACTTACCTAACCTCCAAGTGTCCTTGGACACTACTTTTATTAAATTTCCTAATGCGTATATACATAAAAAAGAAAAAAAAATCTTTAAAAATATATGTAAAAGTAGCGACGCCAGGATTCGATCGCGGGATCTCTGCATCAGCTTCTCGATATGTTATCCACCAGATCAGGCTGGGAGTTGCGGGATAAGCGCTTATCGGTGTAAGGGCTGGATTTCATGAAAGCTTGCGTTGCTTGCTTTGCGTGCGATTTGGGTGAGTAGCCAATTGAAACACGTGTGTTATTGTAAAGTAAGTGTGACACCTGTTTCAATTGGCTACTCGCCCAAATCGCACGCAAAGCAAGCAACGCAAGCTTTCATGAAATCCAGCCCTTAGTAATAGTTCAAGGAGGTCTGCGCCTGCGCGAGAGTGGGCCACGCCGTGGAAACATGTGCTTTTCTTAGACGCTATTAAGGTAACAAGGATGGTGCTAGGGAAGGTTGCCGTGGGAAAAGCCCAAGAACGACTCTTAGCATACAAAATGATTGTTACAAAACACATGCAATGATAAAATTACCTATGAAGAATCGTCGGTAATGACAGACAAACGATTTTTTTTGTTTGTCAATCTGAAAACATGAAAAGTAAATAATAATAACAATAAAGAATTTAAACTTCGTACAACGTATGTTTTGTAGCAAGATGGCTGTTATAGGAAGGTAATTGGTGATAAATTGTGAAGACGTATACGTTCACTTCATACGTCGGGTGATCCTTATCGTGAAACGAGTAAATTGTTCGTGATGACATCTTCAATTGATCCACGAACTCATGAATTTTCAGCCAGGAGAATGAGTTTTCTTTACATTGTATTGGTGGAGAAGCAGGCAGGCTCTCAGGTTTCTCTATAGCGGTTCGCTTCAGACGAAAACAGAAAAAGATACGAAAAAAAAAGGACGAGGTGAAGTTAATCGGAGATTCGTCGTGACGAAGTGCTTTACGAGGGAACGTGACGAATCGGACTGACACCAACGATACGAATAAGGGAAAGAAAAGAACAGTTAATGAAATTTAATTATGCGCAGCAGTGGAGAAAGTCTTTTTAATGACTATTCCGTGGGATGACTTTTTTTTTACCTTTCTTTTTTTATTATTATGAGTAATTCAGTCGAATACGTTTAGCCAGTCGATCATGTCTGTATGTTTATCTCAACTTGAATTAAATCGACCCAATGAAATGTGTTTGTTCAAAGGATATTTTCCAATCAATATTGTTTAGTCACCTGTCAAAACTCATTTCCAACTCTTTTTATGAAAATTTCATGAAATATGACATCAATATAAGTAGGTGCAGCACCTCTGTTGACTTCCAATATTAATATCACGTCATATATGACACCTAGGTTTTAACCTTAATTTTTAAAAGGTCAAATTTAAATCGTATGCCACAAATATGACTGCTCTTTGAGGCTCTTATACATGCGTGAGTGCTCTGGTGTATCATAAATAGAATTTTTTTAAAAGAAATTTTAATTTTGTAAGAGCAGTAGTGTAGCGTTCGTAATTCAGGAAAGTATGTGAAATTATGTTCGACAGAAAAAGTATGAGATGTTATTTCTTCCACACCTTTGTTGTTGAAAAATAGATTATGGCCATGACCAGAAGCCAGATTCAAAAAGCTGTCTTACGTTCAAAAGTTGCTTTATGTGCTCTATTAAGGCAAAGACGACTAGGCTCTAAATAATAATAATAAATAAATAAAATAAAAAAAGTGGGATCAATCACCGAATACCATGTAAAGGTGTATTCATGAAGTGCTTGCTGTACGACCTTTTTCGATCATAGAAGTTGCCTTAATTTAAGGTGTATATAATTGAATATAACGCTCTGTGATTCGGAAGTTTGAAGGAATAAAACATGAAAAATAAAATATATACACGTCATTACTTGATGGCCTTGTTAATATAAACTTTGGCAGCACACTTCAGTAAGTTTAATCATCAACAACATAAATACCCTTCCTATCCCAGTCTGAGCTATAGATGCCTAACGCTAAAACCATACATAATTTACTTCCTTCATACGGAGCCAACCTTGGTAGCCGTTCGATCTGAGGCGTCAGGCTATCAACTCTAAGGTTCCGGGTTCGAATCCCGACTGGGGCACGGATGTTTAGGGACGGCACTGGGGACGGGCCGAAGTCATTAATGACTAAAATGACCCCAAAAAGCAAAGTTTACCAAAGGATTTTTATCTTAATGTGGACCGCTAATGCCTTTTCTTCCCCAGAAATATAACGAAAATAATTTTATACCTCACGATCCCATTATCGTCTCAAGTTACAATTTTAGGTTCGATTTTGAGAAAATCGATTTTTTTTAATTTTTGGGATACAAAAGTTTGTGCCACCCTGTTGCGTATAATATCAAATGAAAGCTTAATACAAGAGCTTTAAAATGAGCCCTCTCCGAGCTCTCTAGCACAAACCATTGCTGAGTAATAAGAACTTTTGTAACGGAAAATGGGACTTTTTGGAAAATTTTGAACTTTCATAGAACGAAAACTAGTGAGTCAAAAAATCTAAATAATAATAATAATAATCTCAACTGTTACTAGCAATAAACCAAAAATCATAGAAATCTGAGAGGGTGAGGTAGAAAATGTGTGTTGAGTTGACATGGAATGACACAGAACTACAAGTAGCTCCAGCGCCTGAAGGGTGCATCATAGAAGAAAAATGGAAATAACCTTTCTTGTAGAGAGGTGTGTGTGTGTAGATAAATTTTTGTGTTAATACATTTTGATCTAAAATGCTTTTCAAGCGAGATATGTTTTTTGGCACCATTTTTTCAATATGGCGGAGCGATCGACAGCGCACCAAGGTCGCAAATTTCGTATATTACTCAGTACATGAAACTTTGCCAACCTGCCAGGTTTCAAAACTTCTAAAAAGTACATATTATTTGGGCTGAGATAATATAAAAATGATATATTTTCCTTTGAGGAGGGGTGCGCGGGGTGCCCCTCTGGATTCACCACTGGTGTGCTTACAGGAAATACAGTATATATTTATCTGAAAAAGGTTTCCCATTGTTTTTCTTTTTATATTGTATTAACTTGCTCTGTAAGTTTCTCTGGTACAAATATTGTAATTGATTTTTAACTCACTTTCCATCATCCGATTTCTTTGAAATTTTGTAAACTTGCTTGCTTCCGATGACAATAGATATACGTTAACTGTAATTAATTAATAAATAAAATAATTGGAAATTATCCTTAAATGCACGCAACGCCGCATTGTGAAGTTTGGATTGCCTATCTCGTATTCATCTATTATACAGAAAAAAATAATTAAAAAGGATTAAAAAAAATACGCTTTATTAAGATGCACTAAAAAGTGAAATATAATAAATTGAATTAAGCTTATGAATCGGAAAATAAAAGCGTGGGTGCTCTTGTTTACCTTATCATAAGATCAGAATATCTAAGAGCACCCACGCCTTTATTTTCCGATTCATAAGCTTAATTCAATTTATTATATTTCACTTTTTAGTGCATCTTAATAAAGCGTATTTTTTAAATCCTTTTTTATTAAAAAAAATATTCAATATTGATTCCACACAAACTAATGTGACCGGTGAAACATTATTTTTTATATCTTTTATTTTCCAGAAAAAAATTGCAGCAACGTAACGTGCCCTGAGGATGAGACGGAGTGTCCGACGGACAGTTACCGATTGCCCAGCCACAAAGCGCCCGAAGAGTGTTGTTCCACGCCGCAGGGTTGCCAGTGTTTGCCGGGTTCTTGTCCCCCTGCTGATTGTTCACCTGCATTGAAAGCGAGAGTTGTAAGGCCTGGAAACCACAAACCGGGAACGTGTTGTCCTCTTTATGAATGTGTAAACGGTAAGTGGTATCAAAGAGAATAGAGAGAATTCCAAATATGGGTCATCAAATACTATTGAACGATTGAGTGGGAATAGGGTTACCATATTTTAAAAATAAAAAAGGACGGGAAATTTAATCTGTCTTTTCCAACTTACGATGATTTCACGACACATTGCGCAGCATAGGCGCCGACTTGAAGAAATGTTGAGGAGGGAGCAGAAGAAATATATGTAGGGGACAGTAGTACACAGTGAGACATTGCGATTTTCTCCGCTGCTTTCAGTTTGTAACACTAGATGTCAGGCCAGGAGGGAGGAAGTCCATTTGACGTCATTCAGTTAATGAATTGGGTGGATGATAGTAGGTCTGAGTCTGAAGTTGTAGTTAATTATTAGTTTTTCGGGTATGCCTGACCTTTTTATTGAATTCTCTGTACGCTATCTTTCCTTCTAATCTATCATCATGCATGCCACCTTCAAAATGCATATCTTTTCTATCAGAGAAAAATGATTGAGACAGTATGGTTGTGTCTTGTGACCGAAACCGCCATTTTTGTAGAACCTTATACATGGTACACAGTTAGACCAGAGAGAAGGGAATATCTAACTGTGTTCAAATGAAAAACTATACGATTGGCAGATTACATAAAGTTTTATCTTGGCAACATGAACTCACGTTAAAGGGTAAAAAATTTACTTTTATTTCATGTATATTTACTTGATGGTAGTTACTTTTAGTTCCTATTATATTATACTAGTTCCTTTTTTGTTAAAGTTAGTTCAAAGTAGTTTTGGTTCATTGATTCGTGAGATAATAAGAGGTGTCTCATTGTGTATTACACATAGTACACACAGTGAGACAGTGACAGACAGGTCATTTTCGGGTCATTAGAAAAACTACCATCAAAGATTTTTATTACAGATACCTGAAGTTGTAGCTAAGATGTTTATCTAAATCTGGACTATTTTGTTTCAGTAACAATTTTCACACAGAGACAAATACACGTTGCAGAAAGAAAAAGTGTCTCACTGTGTACGACTCTCCCTTATATATTAGTGTTCGTAGTTGCGTACATCCGTCAAAATGAAAATGTTGAGGCGGGAGGCTAATGTATACTCCCCAAACTCTGCGACTACTGTGCACAATACAGAATGTTTTAGGCACTTTACGCATCCCAGTGATTTCTACTAAGCAAACACACTGATGGGACAGCAAAGAATGATATACTTGATCTTCCGGCATGATTAGAATGTCAAAATATGTGGGCATGCAAATTTTGACCACTCGAGCGCAATTGCTTTGGAAGATATCGATAAAAAGTCAAATCCTGTCCATGGAAAGTCATCAAAAAGTGTGAAAATATCCCATGGGTATTGGGTGGAAGACGCTACCGGTATGTTCCTACCTAACCCATCCCGGCCTGAACCAAAGCTGTCAAAAGACCATAAATGAATTCAATTCAGTTCAGCTCAATTCCATTTGCTGCGTAAGAGATTGAATCCTAATTCAAAGAATCTGGATAATTTTATACATATAAGAAACATTTGTAGTAGACGTCCATACTGACTGAGGTTTACCAGAATTTTCCTGTTTCACTCTGCAAATGCCGGTATGGTAATAGACAAATGCTATATTCTCTGTCCCCGGAAGAGTGGCTTACTGAGGGACGTCATTCTTCAAATAGCAGACCAAGACTACCTCTGTGGCCTATACATATAAGTTTAAAAATAAATCTGCTGAAGTAGAACATATATACATTTTTGACACTCCATTTGTACTTTATTGAAAAGCAAAATTGAGAAAAATATAGTGTCATGCCATCTAGCAGTGCTGATCAGTACTATTTGCACCTCGAAAGGGATTTTTTAAAGAATGCAGGAATTCTTCGCGTGATTGTGTAGACAGAAGACAGCGGCAGGGCTGGAGCAATACAAGCAATGCCATCTGTTGTACGAAAAGCAAAACATGTCAAAGCTCCGAGCACTTTATGAGGTAAAAAATTGAGGATGATCAATTTAATGTGGTTTGTCCAGTCTATGCACACACACTAGTGCCAATGCATACGTGCGTTGAGTTTGCTTAACATAAACACATTAACCGAGGCTAGAACGTGTGTCATCAGTGCTAATTCTACATGAGATAGTGCACTATTCTCTTCCCCCTTCCGGATGGTATAGTTATCTCTAATGACCCAAACGCAGATGATGTGAGCTATGTGGGATGTGATCGCGTGCTCGGTGTCGAGTATGTGCAAATGATCAAACAACACGTTTTCGTGATACTAGGCGTTTTAAACATGTATCACGCGAATCCGCATTCAACTACAGAAGATTTCCTGATGCATGGCTAGTAATGCAAGCTGCCAGCACACGTACCGGCAATATGCATAATTGCATACTTTCCCCCGCAAAAAAAAAAAAAAAAAAAAAAAAAAGTGTCTGTACATAATGAAAGGTTCTGTACATTTCCTGGTCCAGTAGATGTGATAATATTTAATATTGAAGTTTAATTACCTTAAATACAAAAGTTTTCGAAGATTAAACTGCAATATTATGAATAAAGAAAGTACATAATACGGGATATGAAACAATTTTAGATTAAAAGTAAGGGCTGCTTTTCTTGTAAGAGTGCGTTGCTTGCGATTTCTATGAGTAACCAATAGAAACTTTTATTACACGTAGAACACGCAATAAAACACGTGTTTCGATTCGCTGCTCTAACGTGTGCAATTTGCGTTGGCGTAGTGTGTGTAAAGGGCGACTGCATTCAACTTCTGTGTAAACATATTTAGAACTGTTTTATGTAGTCAATGGATTTAGCGTTAATAATTGGATATTGTTTAATAAATGAAGGGTGTTGGGAGAAAACAAGGAATGTCACAAAACAGGTTTATTGAGAAAATCAAGTTTTATAATTCCTTCATCTCTTAATACAAATGTTCAACAAATATGTAATATGGTCTCATGTGGTCATTTAGGTCTTCTTACTTTGACAATTTTGTAGTTCCAATTTTCCTCAATAGAATGAGTTATACAGCACAAAATCGTTGAAAATGTAGGCCTGCATCCTCAGTCCCCCCCCCCCCCCCGACATTCTTCAAATAACTTTTGTAGGTATTCTACGTTGTTTAGGCTACTGCATGGCTAGTAAATCAGGACAGTTGGGAAATTAAAACTGCTTTCATTACACCTTACAAGCAACAATGAAATTTTTAGATAGTCACAAAGGTTAGGCTGATATCAAGGTTAAAGGGCAGCTGAAAGCCCTCCCATGTTTTTCAGCCTTTCAGAACTTTCATCTTATTACAATTTCCTTGATAACGAGACTCAATTATTAAAACAGCCGCGTTTCATGTGAGAACGGTTATACGAATTTACTTTAAACTTGGTATAATTATATAGGAGTCTACCCTTAAGACATATACCACATTAGAATGTTAAACTATATGTAATTTTCATACTAACGTGATTGAACAAATATTCGAGCATTACATAGGAATGATTGATCCGATTGCGGCCACACTGCACATACTGATGTCGTGAAGTACCCTTAAACCTCTAACTGCATTAGAATGTTAAACATTAACCGTTTCCATGGAAACGATATCACTATTTATTAGATCAAAATCACTATCTATTGGAAGATATTATTAAACCACCAATCATTAACGATATATCTCTTGAAAAATTTCAAAAGTGGTAGGAAAATGCAGTTATATCATCTACATAAAAGTGAGTTAATTACTAGATGACGTCCTTAAAAGGTCTTGCTACTTACACTCTCCATTATTTAATTTTTTAATATACCGGGAAAATGAAGAGCTATTGACATTTTGAAAAGTCACCCATGTAACACTTATGAACATTTTTCAAATGAATTACCTTCAAAATTTGAAATTGTATCTTTTAGACGAGAATTTTGAAGGTTTGTAAATTATGAGATTATAGTCGAGGCCTTTAAATTTCTTGTCAAAAACGAAGATATGAAATGGTGGAATAATTCAGTTGATCTGGGCTGCTTTCCAAAATCGTTTCTGAATATTTGCCCGTGTCTTTAAAAAGGGAGAGGGGATTATTTGTACTGTGGCTGAGAGAAAACGTTTCATTTTTTGAACATTACAAACAATAATCTCAAGGACTTTTACTCTGTGTATAGGAGAGGGGGATAGGAAAAGTAGCGGTCCGCGTTGCGGTCTTAATTCAAGGTACATCCCGGCATTCTACCCGGTGTGACTGAGTGAAACCAGACACCACCTGATTGAGGATTCAGTTTCAGGGTTTCTTGATTATTAAGCTATTGTGCTTCCTCCGATACCTTCGCAGTGTTTAGATTTAAGCTTCAGGGATGAATAAAGCATATTCACGTTTTATTGATTAATTTGTTAAAAAAAATACTGTACATTTTATGGAGAAGCATTAACCAATATTTCATAGATAATATTCGGTAACTCTACTTCAATTTCGTACTGTCACATTGAAAGTAAATTGTGAGATGATTGCAGAAAGAAACTAATTTACGTTATTATGTTAATCGAACTGGTGATTCCCATTCAACAACCTTTCTTGTCTTGTCTTGATATGTGACAATCCATAGATTCTTTTTGTTCTTCCAAATATGTGCACTTTATAGCATATTCTGAAAGTAAAGTTCTATTAACCCGTCTCGTACATGGATTTCTGTATATTATCTATTTGACATGTACTGCATATATGGGAAACTCTAGTTAATGACGTGTTGATACTGTTTTGAACTCACAGTTTCCCTTCGAAACGAATAAAGAAAGCATGATACTGTTTTGTTTCAGATGATAACCTGAACTGTACTTTAGACGGTAAAGATTATCCAAATGGCTCTACGTGGAGAAAAGACAACTGCACCGAATGCCTCTGTAAAGATGGGCTTACTTTCTGCTCCAGTACATTGAGATGTCCCAATCTTCCTCCGTGTACAGCAACTAGCATTCCTGAAGGAGAATGTTGTCCTGTGTGTATTGGTAAGCAATGTCGTTTTCAGTAGCTCTGTTCATCGACTTCCTAAGACTCTTATAATAACATGTTTTGTGTATGTATGTGTGTGTGAACTATTGTAATAAAATTTGATACATGCTTTCCTGCCGTGTAGCTAATGATCCAAGACTGTATCAGTGTCTTCTACAAGACATTTCTTCGGTGAAATATTTATAGGTTGTGTCACCACCATAGGTGTCCATTTTGGCCTGACCTCCACTCCACCTCCCCTCCAGTTCTGATCTGCCCCTCCACTTCCACTCCACATCACCCTCCAGCATGGAGTTCGCCATCCACCTCCAC
>JAGDQP010003661.1:49110-91799 GCA_022664845.1 Lepisma saccharinum
CCAGCTATGATCTGGCCATCCACCTCCACTCCACATCACCCTCCAGCATGGAGTTCGCCATCCACCTCCACTCCACATCACCATCCAGCACAGAGGTCACTACCACCTCCACTCCACATCACCCTCCAGCTATGATCTGCCCCTCCACCTCCCCTCCAGCTCTGATGTGCTCCTCCACCTCCACTCCACATCACCCATCAGCATGGAGTTCGCCCTCCACCTCCACTCCACATCACCCTCCAGCTATGCTCTGCCCCTCCACCTCCACTCCACTTCCACTCCAGCTCTGATCTAGCCATCCACCTCCACTCCACATCACCCTCCAGCTATGATCTTCCCCTCCACCTCCACCCCACATCACCCTCCAGGTTGGAGGGTGATGGGGAATTATGTTGAGGGGTGACCTCCGGAGGGGCCACCTCCGGAGAGATGGACACCTTTGGTCACCACCCCTCTTTTTTCCTGGTTGACTAATTTCCATTGGTCAATTAAAAGAGGTTATCTACACTAGCAGCCACAGTACCGTATCAGACGTGTGGTTTAAAGTTGATATACTACTTTGTACCTCCCAAAACCTACCTTACTTTATCACTATACCTTCACCCACAAAATCTATTCCGATCTTAGTTTTCAATAACTCACCTTTGTGCACTGCATAATTTCATCTACCTTTTATGTCTTTCTGATCATATCCTTTATTTCTTTTATCGCTATCTAGTCGTAATCATTTTCTCTATTTTTATCTCTCTATATTTGCGATAATTTATTTCCTCTGACTTTTTCTTATCTCTGTGTAATGATTCCCTCTTTCAACTATAACTAGCTATCACCATTATATCCTTCATCTTTTATCTATATCTAGCTACGATAATAATTTCATATACGCTATATCTATAGAAATATCACAATCATTTCCTCTGTCTTCTATATACGCGTCTGTATATAACTATCGTCATAATTTGCTCTATCAAGCTGTGATATTTCTTATCTCTTTTTTTCATCCAAATGTGATAAGGATTTCTTCTACTTTGTATCTATGTTTAATTGTGATAAAAATTTCTTTTATTTTCGTCTAGATATAATTATTATTTAGTTGCGATACGTTTGGACTTTTATCCCTATCTATTTGTGATTTCTCTATCTATTATCTCTATATATAAATAATAAGTTTTTTTTACGTGTGTGCTTTCCAGAGAGGGGGAAAGAAATTTTCCGACACGTAGAATAGCGTATTGTACGCCAGTTCCTATCCGAGGCTAAAGGTATATGTCGGAAACCAGAGCCAGAAAGGAAGACTTTTATAGAGGCGGGAAATCCCAGCTATCCCTAACTAGTAACTACAAACCAAATACTGCCTATTATCATAATTTTCTCTTATCTTCTGTTCACATCTAGCTATCAGCATAGTATACTCTCTTTTATTAATATATAGATATTCTAATCTTTTTTCCTAGATGCCGATATCAAAATCATTTTCTCTAATGTCTTGCATCTATCTATATGTAGGTGTGATAATCATTTCTCCTATCTTTTTATCTCTATCCAGCTATGATCATCATTTTCGCCATCTTCTATTTCTATCTATCTGTGATCACTATCTTTTATCTGTATTTAATTGTGATAACCATTTCCTATCTTTTATCCGTTTTCTAGTTGTGATAATAATTTCTTTTATGTTTTATCTCTTATGTAGTTGTGAAACGTAATTTCCTCTATTTAGCTGTAAATATTAGAAATTTTCTGTCAATGTACGTGCGTTTATGAATCCTATATGTGATTTACCAGGTGTGTAAATATGAAACCGGAATTTGTGCATACACGGCGTCAGCTGTCACTGTGGTTACCGTAAAACTGCGTCCTTGGCGCCACTTGCTTGTTTTGACTGCTGATAACGATTTGCAACTCACAACCAGACAAATTGCATGTCATAGTGTAGTGTCACATACCTACAAACTACGATGTGCGGACAGCATTGATTTTTTTGTTACCATTTGAAGAAAACTGCTGCAGAATCGCATCGCATGCTTGTCAAAGCTTACGGTGATCATGCTCTTGGTAAGTCACAGTGCTTTGCGTGGTTTACAAAATTTAAAAGTGGCGATTTTGACGTGAGAAACGAAGAACGTGGAAGACCACCGAAAAAGTTTGCAGACAGCGAATTGCAAGCTTTGTTGGATGAAGATGACGCTCAAACACAACAACAACTCGCGGATCAATTAAATGTGACACGAGAAGCAGTTTCCAATACGTTAAAAAGCCATGGACAAGATTCAGAACGTGGGAAAATGGGTTCCACATGCATTGACTGAACGACAGCAGGAAAACCGAAAAAACACTTGCGAAATTCTGCTCGCCAGGTACAAAAGGAAATCATTTCTCCATCGAATTGTGACTGGTGACGAAAAGTGGATCTATTTCGAGAACCCTAAGCGTAAAAGATCATGGGTAACTCCAGGAGAACCGGCGACATCAACTGCAAGACCAAATCGCTATGGACGGAAGACACTGCTTTGTGTTTGGTGGGATCAGAAGGGAGTGATCTATTATGGACTGCTGAAACCTGGCGAAACCGTTAATACCCAACGTTACCGACAACAAATGATCGATTTACATCAAGCTTTACGTGGAAAACGACCAGAATATGACCAAAGACAACATAAAGTGATTGTGCTTTACGAAAATACACCCTCCCACACATGGGACACGCACTTGCTAACCAGCGCTTCACATCTTACGAAAATGTACGAAAATGGCTTGATGACAGGTTTGCAGCACAAGAGGCACAGTTTCTTTGGTCTGGCATCCACACATTGCCGGAAAGATGGCAGAAATGTATCGCTAGCGATGGCCAATACTTCGAATAAAATAGTTCTTAGCATTGTCATCCAATCACTGTGTCTTTTCTGTACATAAATTCCCGTTTCATATTTACGCACCTGGTTCATCAATTGTAAGTATAATTTAACAAGATCAAATAAGTTCTTAAGAAATAAAGTTTAAAATACAAATTCTCTGTCTTTTAGGAATCTCCTCTGCATATCCTGACGGATGCTTCTCATCTTCTGGTAAAATATACAAGAACCAAGAAACGTGGCAAGAAGATCCATGTACTACATGCACGTGTGACTCGGGTGAGAAGAAATGTCAGGCTTACATGTGCGAAGTATCGTGTATGAATCCACGTCATGTTCCTGGAGAATGTTGTCCATTATGTGACAGTAAGTGACTCCTATCGCATTTTCAAATTAACTGCTTTATATCATCAAACATTTCATGTATACCTACTTGAAATATCCAGTGGTTTTATCCAAGGTTTTTCAAATCAGGAAATGCATTACGTCATGTGATGCTTTCTATCGTTCTTTCTCTGGAGCATATGTTGAATTTCAGTCAAGTTGGGTATACTAGGGCAAAAACGCATGCTGGTTGGATGTTTACTACATTCTGAAGGGTCAAAAATCACGGAAGGGGCTTTTGAAATTGAAAAGGTTTGACAATAAAAAATAATAAACCGGGCTTTAACTAACCCGCCTGCTCTCGCTAATACTCACTTGGCATTAGACATCCATGAAGAATGTTTAAATGGAAAGCGCGTTAAAATGTTGAAAATGGTCTTAAAATGAGAATTAAACAATATCAGCAAGTTAGCTTGACGGGAATCGAACCTAGGCCTCCCAGTTCTATCGACAAGACTAACGTGGCAGCTGGAGGCAAACGATTTCGAAACGCTATTTATGTGTTCCAATTGAGTTCAGACATGTCTTCGAAACGAACTCGATTGGAAATTTAAAATATGCTTCCCGAAAGTCTTGTTTCTCGTTATAATGTGGGATTTATGAAGGCATCGTCTGTGACGGTCTTAAGCAAAGGACCAAATTCATCTTAATGGCTTCAATATGGTGATTCTTGTTCCTCTAGTAGTGAGGAGCCTATCAGTGAAGATGTTGTCCCCCTCAGGTGAATGGAACTGTAGGGCTTCCCTACATAGTGTCCCTTGAGTGTGATGTACTTTTCCCAGTGCTTTTCCAGTGTTGACTATCCATGGAAAGAAAAAAGTATTGAACGGCATGATGGCACCGTTACTTTCGACCTGCTATTCTTTCAGATGCCATTTGAGTGCAGGAAACATGCGAAAGTCTAACGGTGTCAAACCCGGTGGTGGGTAGGGTAATAGTTCAAAGTCACATTCATGGATCTAGTGCAAGGAAACATGGGCAGTGCAAGGCGAATTGTCTTGGAGCAAAATCACACCACACTCAAATTATTCGACAATGGCGGCCTGTCATTTCTGCAAGAGGGCGCAGTAATACGTGTCAAGAGTTATGCTACTTTCATTCTACGTCAGTGTAATGCGAACGAAGAACAAGGGAAACATCAATATACATATTGAAGGTACTATGCAGATATATAAAAAGTAGGAAAAGAAACAGACTGAATAGGTAATATATAAGATAAAAGGGTTAGTACAGGTTTACGTTAGTTCCAGAAAGAATTAACTGAAAGTAATAAACACGTCACACAATATTGAAATTTATATATATTTAAAGAGCTCCTGCGTAGCCTAGTCGGTAGCGCGCTCGACTTCAGTGCGAGCGGTCCCGGGTTCGATTCCCGGTGGGGGCTAAAAAATTTCGGTGTTGACCCAGCATCGTGAGGACAATTGGGGAGCTGCTGTGAATAAAATACAGTGGCGATCACAGTGAGAGCTTCGGCTCTCGTCGCCCAATCATCCTGTCAGCGGGAGCAGTAGACCAACTGCTCCCTTCGGGGAGAGGCCTCATCCAGTAGTGGATTGAATATGGCTGTGATTTATTTATTATTTTCATATATATATTTAAAAGTGAAGAAAGAACATCGTTACATGTCTTTCAACACATAGAATTCTTACACAATTATGTTTTTAAGTAATTGTTCATGTAAATATGTTTCAGTAGTTTTAAATAGTTCTTGAACTTACGATGAAGGTCTAATTCTTTGTATTTTCTGGCAAGATCATTAACACTCACACAAAATCTAAATATTGAATATCTTTGTGACGTGCTTTATTAGGATTTTTACTTGCAAACATGTCTGGATCTTTTTTTGCTACGCGTTGTACTTAAACATATCCTTACAATAAACTGATTATTATCAAATATGACAGTGATAATTAAAAAAAAAATGATATTGGTTTGTGGGAGGAGGACACTATCAATTAAAAAGTTACTGTAACTTACAAGCTTCAATGTGTTTGTAACTTGTAGGCTTCAATGTGTAATGGAGCTTCTAATTATAGTTGTCGACTCTAGAAACCCAAGGGACACAAGTGATATTGACGAAATAAAAAAAAAATGTACGAGGTCATTTTTTTTTATATAACCCGAAATATATGTGTCACAAAATTGCCATAGTTCATACATGGACACATTAAGGTCCAAGCTTTCTTTGTAGAAAATATGACAGTTTTATGTCATATATTTCGGATTATAAGGCAAGTTTACAATAATAAGAAAGGAATTTACTTATTTGTTCCATATGAGAAGACACACAAACACGCCCAATACCCCATGAGGAAAATTCGGTGGGCCTCCAGTGGCCCGCCATCATGGTTGGTGGCCCACCGGCGGCCCGCCGAGTTTTCCTCATGGGGTAATGGGCGTGTTTGTGTGTCTTCTCATATGGAACAAATAAGTAAATTCCTTCCTTTTTATTGTAAATTTACCTTAAATTGCCCTTCCGGCTGTCCTTTGTATTGCGCGTTTCTAATTAGTTATATATATAAAAGATCAGCTCGAACTGTTCTGAAGTCGACATTTCGTTTTACGTTTCTCGACCTTCCGCATCTTAAACGTCTAGCTTCTTGCCCTATTTTGACACAGAGTGACAAACAATAGAAATAAACTTACAAAATGAACATTTAGAAGGAAGAATTGAGGTAATTAAAGATGATATAAATTAAATGAATGTAATTTTGTTACTTTTGTACTAGTGATCATTTTATATAGAAAAAAATGTGTTCGACATGTTTTGCGTCTATTAATCAATGTTAAATGCTAGTTGATAACTGATACTGTATTGTTAATTCTTCTGAATGAATGTTGCATGTTATTTGCTTATGTTGCTAATGCATTTTACTGCATCATTATGCTACAATAAAACAAAAAAAATATATAAATAATTGAATGATCTGAACAGAGAAGTAGCTTCTAACAAGCATTTATTTATCATTTAGTAGGTAACATCATATTGTATATATATATTGCAAAAATAATTGTATTTAATATAAAAACAACGAATAATTAATGACATTTCAGTATATATATTGCAAGTTTTAACTAATTTCGATAACTCGTTCGTACCTTTTTAAAAGCTTAATTCTTACAATTCTGCAGCAAATTTACTGTCTTGAATTCTGCATGCCTGTATCATGTTTTATCTAGAAACAAAGCCATATTAATATTCAGATGATGCAGAAAGAAAACAGCTTACTTGGTGCTAGTTAAATTGTACACAATGTTTCACTCTGTCGAAACGAACTTCTTCATATAAATGTGCCGGTAAGAGGCACAGGTAACGCTCATTCTGCATTAAAATTACTGTACATAGAAACCAGTTGAGAACTTATGCGTAGACGAGTGGCTAATGCTCTTGCTTTCGGTATGAACGGTCCCGGATTCGATTCCTGGTGAGGACTTCCAGTTTCGTGTTAACTCTGCTGGGAGATACCCACATAGCAGAGTACGTCCCATTTAGATCCAATTACCGTCAGAATGGTCCTGCTCCCATAGCGATGTCCTAAGGACGTCCGTGGGATAACTCTGTGGGCAATACAAACAGTTCATCCCGTATGGATGTCCCCTGGATGTCCCCCGGAAAGCCGTGCGGGATTACCTACCTGGAATTTCTATAAATTAAATCGACCTACTATTATTATTATTTAATTAATTATAACTATACGAAGGATATGCCTTCGTATAGTTATACGAAGGATTAATTATAACTATACGTCCCATGGATGTAAACGGGACTTAAACAGGACGTCCTACGGACGTCCCGATATCCTGCCAGGAGATCCGTCAGATATCCCTGGGACGTCATTTTGCTATGTGGGTACTTGAATTAATAAGTAAGAGGACGTTGGTCTCAAAAGACAAATAAAAGCGACGATGGGGAGTCATTGTACTGACAACACGACTCCCTCGTCGAGAAAAAGCCAGCTGGCAGCCCAAAGTTCTATATGGACTCGAGAAGCCAACAAGTTTAGGAGTTAGTGGGTGTGTTGAGAAACAACTCATTGTTCTGTACATACATACGTTGTGACCGTTGAAGCTTCGTATTCTGTGTAGAATATCATTACGAACTCCCTTTTTTTTTCTAGGTCTGTGTTCTAAATACCATCACAGCATAACTAAGAAAATCCTTGGAAAAACTCAAGATGACGGGCGTCAACAGGATTCGTAATTACCCTGCTTCCAGGGATGTTTTTAGGGTCCGTCGGAAATTCGGATTTGTTTATTGTAAAATTAGTATAATTTTAGGTAAAACTGTGTGTGTTTTACGGCAATTCCACACCCAGGCAGACCTCGACCCCGCTCTCCCGAAACCAACTTCTAAATGCATGCCTGCCTGCCTCCGATTACATCGGAAGGAAGCGACCTTCTCTACTGAATCACAGGTGCTGTGATAGTATATAATAGCGGCCTTCACTAGACCACGAATGCTGGAATTCATTAGGGGGCTTTACTTCCTCCTTAATTTTTTCCCCTTAACGTAAATGATTAAGTTAGCGTGAAATATTGTTAAGTCCATAAATGCGATGTTCAAACTAAAAGAAGAAACGATTCATAAGTCCAAAACCAAAAGTGCTTTTTTTAAATGTAAATTAAATTTTGTTGTGGACTTTAAATGAACTGACCATTAATAATTTATGACAATTTCTGAATTATGTGAAGGGAATTCATCTTGTTTTTTTAAAATAGTTTTTTTTACAACCTTTTGATATGGCATGAAAATAATACAAATTGCTTGTAAAACATGTCACGTCTATGTACAAAATGGAAGTTGATTGATGTCTTCTGCATCACAATGTGGCTTTGTTTCTGGTCATCTTCATTCACTTGAAGACTTCTTTTCTCTCTCTTTCTCTTGTGCCTCGATTAACTGTGCTGGCCATGTGTTCTCTTGAGTTGGTTTTTCATCCTGTTTCAGCAGCGTCCGTCATCACCTTGCCCCCGCATTGCCCAGCCCTCAACAACTGCTCTTTGCGCTGTCTGCATGGCTTTGTGCAGGATGATGCGGGATGCTATCACTGCAAGTGTCAAGCAGGTAGGTTGGCTCGTATGCAAGAGTTACAGCCAAATAACCAGTAATGGCAGAGCGTTCTCTACTTATTTTTACAAAAAGAAGAAAGTGGAAATTTTAACTAATCAATTATTTAAGTTATCTTAGCAATTATAATATAACTCTTTCATTCATTTTAATGGTAGTGTGAAAGTATTTACCAAAGCTTGAAGTGTCATTGTCATACTGTTTTGCAACTGATTAGCTGACCTACACATGTACTTGTGTCATGAAGCATACACCTTAATCTCTATATAAATTAACTAACCAATCATTCCGCTCAGTGTTTCGTCATATAGATTCAGATTTAGTAATATCTTCAATATGATATAAATTGAGTTTGCATTAGAGTTTCATATGTTCATTATTCTCTTGACGTTACTTAACGCTGCTTACTCCATGGTAGAATTATTTTATTTCAGATTTTCTTATCAAAACAAATACTTACTACAAGGATTATTTTCCGAAGAGATTTTTACTCAAATTCTCAATGTTTCTGACCTATCATTTTCAGAACTTGAGATTAGGACCTGAATGAGTAGATAAAAATCACATTGGTGTCAGTCAGAGTCAACAGAATGCAAACCGTTGTCAATGCCTTAAAGCTGAGGCATCCATCTTGATATATCTGAAGTATCCAACGTAGCAACGTAGCTACTACATCTATCTCAAGATACTTCGGATATACGTTGGATATTTTAGATTCAAAATGGATGCCGCAGTTTCAGAACATTGACGACGGGCCAGTGATATAGCGCATTCTGTTGGGAGATCTTTTATCTTCTCACCCAGACCCTGTTTCTTGGTTACAATTGTAATATGATAATCTGTTTCTGCATTATCTTTAACAATAAAAAAGGGAGTGATCGCTGGTCTTATGAAAACTGCCTTACCTTAAATTCACTTACATTTTAGAACATAACGTGTGACGTATACTGCTTCTGCTCTGAGATTTTTCATTATTAGTAATAATAACCGTTAATATTATATTCTATGATCTTTTACAGAGGAGTGTACCCTTGTTTGTCCCAATGGATATGTCGAAGATAAACATGGCAACAAATTGTGTCAGTGTAGTCCACCGCCTGTGGAAGGGAATTGCATGCCTCTCACCTCATGTCATAAGAATTGTAGCAACGGATACCGGCGTAATCGTGAAGGGTGTGAAATATGTAAGTGCTCCAAATGTCGTCCTCTGCAGAATTGCAATAAAACATGCCCTCTTGGACTGCAAGTCAATGACAGAGGTTGTCCTATTTGCAAATGTCAAGGTAAGATTATCTGTTCTTTGCACATCGCTTGAAATTGTAATATATTAGGAACATTACGTATATCAGGGTAAATCCCCCCCCCCCCCACACACACAGTGAAGTTTAATTTTGGTTTTTCACTATCTTAGTTGTCCTTGTCTCTGTAGTATGTTTTAAACGTCGTTTTTGGATTACATTATATCGCTTAAATATCTATAGTGAATGTACTATAAAGTAAGAGTAATCAGTTTCTAAGTGTAATTCATATCGAACAAAACTAAATAAATTTGTGTAAAATAAAATAAAAAGAATAAAACACATAAATTTGCTTATGTTCCCACATAGCAGAGTACGTCCCTGGGACGTCCCATTTAGATCCCATTACCGTCAGAATGGTCCTGCTCCCATAGCGATGTCCTAAGGACGTCCGTGGGATAACTCTGTGGGCAATACAAACAGTTCATCCCGTATGGAGGTCCCCTGGATGTCCCCCGGAAAGCCGTGCGGGATTACCTACCTGGAATTTCTATTAATAAACTATAAATTAAATCGACCTTACTATTATTATTATTTAATTAATTATAACTATACGAAGGATATGCCTTCGTATAGTTATACGAAGGATTAATTATGACTATACGTCCCATGGATGTAAATGGGACTTAAACAGGACGTCCTACTGACGTCCCGATATCCTGCCAGGAGATCAGTCAGATATCCTTGGGACGTCATTTTGCTATGTGGGTTTAAAGGTAGCCTTTGTATATATTTTCTAGTTTTGCGTCTTTCGTCTTGTCTTCTCTTTTTTTAATTTATAATGTACTCCCCGTTTAAAAAAATAATATTTTTTTTTTCTTTTTCTTTTAATAGAAAGGAAATTTTTAATTAATTTGTTGTCATTAAATTGAAATTGAAATAGTGTTTAGTTATTAGTTTTTGGTACTCTCGTCTGCTTTTTCGTGTAGAACCTATTTCTTTAACTTATTTTTCATATTGGTTTGTTTATATGAAATATATTTGAATTGTTTCCTCTTGCCCGGTGTTCGGTTACAGAATTTGCGATGTTCTCAAACTTGTCTCATGTTTATCCGCCATTATTTTTACTCACTTATTTTCACTCTTTATCCATCTCAGTTTTTATTGTCAGTCTTTTTTAGTATTTTATTTATTGTCACTTATCCTTAGCCTTTATTCTGTAAAGAGTATCTAAAGAAAATATAAATGTTCTTCTTGTTATAAAAAGATTATTTGATGTTTCCTAAAATCTTGCTAGGAGATTATGTTCTGCTTGGAAGATAATTTGAAAATTTATGTTTTATAAGAACTTGAAAATTATAAATATATATATATATATATATATATATATATATATAGATATATATATATCGACTCCAAGAAAAGGAATACAAGTAATATTGACGAATGAGAAAAAAAAAAGTTCGAGGTCATCTTTTAAATATAACCCGAAATATGTGTGATTCAAAATTGTCATATTTTGTGCATGGGCATATTAAGGGCATGGGCATTGTTTGTACAAAATATCACAGGGTTGTGTCACATATATTTCGGGTTATATATAAAAGATTACTTCGATTTTTTTAATCGATGTCACTTGTATCTCTTGGCTTCTTGACTTCTCATATATATTTAACTATATATAAAAAAGTGTTCTCCTTAAGTTTTAATAAAATGCTTCTTCAGCCTTTCATTAAATGAATTTTTAGGAAGACTTTCGAAAGAGGAATAACTTTTTTTTTCACTAACGTTATGTATGAGTGTGCAAGTATTCTGCATAAGCACACACTATTTGGCTTGTTAGATGACATTGCGTGATAAAGTTCAAATAACGAAACACTAACGTGTAATACAAAAGCGCCTGGACTTCACTGGCTCACAACTAGTAATACCGTTCAGTGGATCGAATATTCGCTTAGTTGAAGGAAGTGTTAAGATATTAATTTTGACTTTATTTATGTCCTTTAGGCTTCTAAGACTCAGACCGGGGTAGGAAGGGAGAAACGATACGAGAATGAGTCGGCTAGTGTCTAAATTGAAGGTACTATTCCTGAATTTGCCTGGTGTGACTTAGGAAAAACCCTGGAAACATCAGTCAGAATGGCCGGCCGCTGGGATCGATCCCAGGACCTCCCGAATGATAAACTAACGCTCTACCACTGAGTTACAGTTTAAGATATTAATGTTTTACAGTTTCTTTGTACTAAAACGAGAAGTGACGTCATTATATAATACAATAATGCAATTCATAACTGTTTTGTGTCATGGCTGTGTAAACGGGTATTTGCAGTACGATTTTTTTTTTTTTTAATTAAATAACCCTTACTTTATTTGTTAGTTCAAGTTCTTTTCGTGAATTGAAATTTAAAACAATATCCCCAAGAGAGTAGGTCCGAAAATAAAGAACTATAATTAAGTGATATACGAAGCTACAATGGAAATTTTAACATTTTAAAATAAACAAAGAAACTCTTGGAATCACAAGGTAGAGGAAACTGTTGTATCATGGAAATGGAACACATTTTACGTTTTCCAAATTTTAGTTTTAGGGACACTTCATGTTTCAATTCCAGATATATGCTCTTCAGCTTTAAAGGTTTCTTAGTTAAATTGCTTCAGTATTTGGCTTCTGCTTTCTTTCTTTTACGGTGGTTTTTATTCCGTAAAAATTTCCAGCAAAGTATTCCATGGTACAAAAGGCTCGTGAACTTTAGAACACAACCTCGTGTACCTTGAAACATGCACATATAATAGGGCAATCATTAAAATAACTCACACACTAAGTATTTTGGGAAATATTTTATTAACTTCTTTGTTTATGAAGTACAAAAGTGTGTGATACTTTCTGAAAGAACTATTTTCATATTATTATGAAAGAGCTTACAAAATAACTAAAGACACGATAAAAATAGTTTTAAGCATTCGCTGAACCATCAATAAACCTAAGAAAAGCCTACATGTGTGTTTATTTGTAGGTTTTTGTTCTGGTTATGTTTTGGTGCCCTGTGCTCCTTATCTTTCTTCGGTTCTTCAAGGTACATGTTCCAAGGTACAAGATATGCGTCTGTTTCATGGTACAAGAGGCTGTACGAAATCACTAACATGATGACATACTGAAAGTGTTACATGTAGAATGGAAACTTGTGTCATAGAGAAACTTATCTAATTCTCTTGTATACGGTTATTATTACATATGGGAAAAAAAAAATCTACGGTAACGACACTACAAAACAATAATTCAGTCTGGAAACAGTTAATTTTAACCATCGAAAATACTTTTTCTTTTAAATTAACTAAACACACAGCCATCTGGATACAACAAAATCAACAAGGCTAGTGCCTGGGAAGCTTGACACACAAAATATTGTACGGAGTAGCTACTATATAGCATAGGGAGTCAGAAACATCAGACTGTTCCAAGGTACACTGTGCTGAAGGTCCTACAGTCTCCCTTGATATTAATTAAGGACATTTTTGTGGGGTAAGAAGAATATGTAATAAAGGGGGAGCTAAATAGTCAAAAGCAACATAAAGCAAATTACTAATTGTATAGCAAATAGGACAATATCATTTAAGTATAAAGATTAAAATGCTAATACATATATTGAAATATTTAGTACATTTAATTGTATTAGGTATGGAAAATTGTTTATGAACTATAACTACATTTAAATTATCCTTCCAGATTATACAGAGCGTATAGGAATTGATATAGATGACGTCACTCATCCTACGTCCATTAGTCATGGCATACCGTGCATATCATCAAGTAAGTATCGGACTGCAGTTGCATTAACATTGTATTAAAAAACAGATTACCGAAAATAAACTTCCTCTTCATTTTTCTTTTATCCATTTCAACTAGGAACGAACGATGTTCATCTACTTCTTTATATCCACCGAATCTCTTGCCGGAATAGGGTTTCATCTTCTTTTGAAGATGTCTGTTTTGTTCATATCCCTTTGTTGGGATTTTCATGGCTAATGTATTTTCGATCGAATGTTTGTTGGACTCAAATCTTTCTCAGATTGTACAACCTTTCAGCCTGAAGGGTTTCTTAAATGCTCTAGTTTCTTAGTTTTTCTTCTCCTGGTTTTCGAATAGTATTGTTTTAGAATTGAAACTCTATGTTCTGTTCTTCTGTAGTCTATGCTTTCTTCTCACGTTGATGTACTTAGATGCTTGACTCATTGAAACTTCTTTCAACTCTTCTCACATAAGACAAAGCATTAACAAATACTTCACAACCAAGATGGATGGGAATGTATTCAACTTAGATGGGAATGTATAGACTTATACAGGATGTCCCTGAAATAATGGTGCAAAGTTCGGGAGGTGATTGTTTACATCAAAACGAGGGGAAAAAAAGTTCCTTTGAAGAAATTTAAAATTATGCGTAATTTCAGAGCTACAGGAGCTCAAAACCACGGCAGCATCGTCACAAATGACGTCATATCTCGACTCATAATGACGTAAACGGCATCGAGTTAGCAAATCATAGTCGAAGTGTATCCGATACATCCATATAAGCGATGTTTGTGATTGATTTCGCAACGTTAAGAATGTTGTTGTCAGGGAATTAAATGGTTTACACCCCTCTATGAATGCATTCGCCAATCATAAACATAGCTTACATAGGTGTATTCGGTATTACGTCAATTGTAAGATTTGCTAAGTGGACAAGGCTTACCATCATAAATGTTCGACATATTACGTCATTTGTAACAATTTGTAATAACTTTGATCCCTGTAGCTGCGAAAGTATGCATATTTCGAAGTTACTTTAAAGGAACTTTTTTGTTTGTTTTGATGTGACCATTATTTTAGAGACACCCTGTATATATTTTGTAAAGCAACTTCAAAATTATTAGCTAGAAAACAATCATGTTTCACTAGATCAAGAACAAAGTATATATCTATCTATCTATCTATCTATCTATCTATCTATCTATCTATCTATCTATCTATCTATCTATCTATCTATATATATATATATGATAGACGGGTACAAACATTGTAAGACATTTCGATGTGGTGGACGGGTCATTATAAGATTATACAACAAGCTTTCGAAAACTGTTCCGAGTGTTTTCTTCCAGGGAATAGAGACAAGGGACATAACTACATGCAAAAACGGGTAAAACCAAAGAAGAAACTTCGAACGCAATGTCGAAATACATCAGCGTCGTCAAATAGGAGAGTAATTCGATGGCGGCACAGAATCCAATAACTGTGAACTGGAGTTGTCAACGTAGGAAAGATTTTTCACTTCTTATTTTCATTGTTATTGTACTACTTTTTGTTGGAATAAAATTACAAAACAAGGAAATCCAATTATTTATTCATTGTCCTATATTCTGGCCTTCGCTCTTAAAATATTATAACTTCCACATTTGACCTTTTCTCTCTCTCCATATTGTTTTCCTTTTTAATTATTTCTAACGTATTTCTCAACTATATAAGTTCCATTCCATTCAGTCATGCCAATGCATGTAGTTATGCGTTCCCATTTGATTTTATGAACTCCAGGAAGTTAATGTTTATAAGTTCAGTGCCTTTTGCAGTTCGAGATATTTGGTCACCCAACTAGCGTGCAGTAGAGCCTTGGTATCCAGCTTGCCGTTCACATGTCCATTAATGAAGGTATCAGGCAATACGACCAAATTCATGCGTTTAGTGTGTCTCAAGCTCAACCATCCTAGCGCTGCTGGTATCGATAACAGAGGCACTCCAGTTCTTGTACGATTTTTAGTTCATTTTTTCCTGCAAATAGTGGAACCCGAATTAAATAGATAGAAATTGAAATTGGAATAGCACCTGTCTGTAAATCTGGAAATCAGGGTTCGATTTCCTTTCAGTCCGGTAATCAATGTGTTTTATATATATATATATATATATATATATATATATATATATAAATATTTATATATATATATATATATATATTAACACATTTTCATGATGTTAAGAGGCAAGTGTTGGTTGGAAATTATTTCTGAAGAGCATATTTGAGGAAAGTGGCCTGATAAGAGGCAGTATAGTGAAGTGGGCCAGCTACATCGCTTTTATTTGTTCTTTTCTTTTTATGTTTAACCAGACATTTTTGGCATTGCTTCACTCTACCAGTTCCCAAGTGCTTTTTCAGCATAGCAAACGCTACTAACTTTAAGGAAAAAATAAATTATTATGGCGTTATATGTCATTGTCCGCGATAGTCCAGATTGAGCATTAGTATACACATTACTAGAAGAGCATTTCTTTAAAGCACTGCAGTAAAGAACTTCCAACCATTTTTTTCTTAAAGTATTTTTCACGAGTTGCCAATTCAACAGTGCAACCATTATATTTTAAATGCGCTGTTGAAATAATTTGTTTTCTGACAAAATTATGCAATTCCGGTCTGTATAAAGTTTAATCTAACCTAACTTAGGTATACTTCCGTTCTTTGTCTCTCTTCATGGGAAGAAAAACTCAAGATTTCGAAAGTGGGGTTAAATTCATAATATTGTAACGTTTATGAAACGGGCACAAGGTAAAAGATTTAACTATTAATGTCATTGTTACTCTTGTGTTATTGATGTTTCTATTTTGTATCACCAATTTTACGCCCAGTGTTGCTGTGGAAAGAGTCTTAAATAATAAGTAAGCTCATTACACGTTTGAGTCAAGTTTACAGAAACTATGTAGTTGATTCTTGTTGTCTTCAACTTGTTTTTTTTTTAAATCTTAACTTGTAGTGTTTCAATAAAACACACAGTTCCATTTATACAACTAGGGGAGGATTTGCGAGTGAGAAGAAAATATTCTTGGAAGTAATTTAATTTCAGTTAACGGTATGGTTGAAACACTAGAAAGGAAGATGAACACCGTTGATTTTTTAGAAGTTTATCAGTTATAATTTCCACCTCTCTTAGTGTTAAATATGAGGTTCTTTTCATTCTTTAATTTCTATGATTTCCAGTTGATTAAGGGTCGCTTTGGTGCAGGGGTATGGGGAAAGAAAAGTTTCCCTACTCACGAGATGTAAAATGAAAAATTTTCGTGCGTCAATTGGCTAATATTTCAAGTTATTGAATATGAAAATATAAGTGAAACATTGAATAATACAGTAATAGCTGAATGTAAGATATACAGTATTTTAATATTGATTTCACTACCTAGGTGTGCGTTCATTTCTTTTTTTAACCAACAGTTACTGTGTCTTTTTAACATTACTAGTTTTTATTTACTAAAACCTCACTAGTTTTTTTTAAAATTATATTTACGTATTTAATAACTAAATTAAACCAGTGTTGCATCAGATGTATTTTTATTTATACTTAAAATTTTTCCTAGGTTTTATCTAAATTTGAAGAAGTTTGTTTGCATAAATATAGGCACTTTCTCAATATAGTTCTTTTATTTATTTTTGAGGAACTCTATTTTTTTTTCTGTGTATAGTTTGATATGTGAGGATGCTTCTTATTTTATTAGTATAAGAACTAAGAATCGTTTTTGTCCAACATTTATGGTACTAATACTTAGTAATAACATTTGTAATAGTTTTAAACATCAGTGTTTATTGATGGATGCATATAAATAATTAATCTAAAGATTATATTTTTTTTTCAGATGGAGAACGTCATGACGAAGGCGAGTCATGGTTTGATGGTTGTCGCCAGTGTTACTGTCATGGAGGCATAGAAATGTGTACCCTTATCACGTGCCCAGTTCCAGAATGTAAGAAGCCAGTATTCTACCATGGCGAGTGTTGTCCTCGTTGTCCAGGTATACAATAGACACAACTAGATACTAACGTTGTAGGTTAAGTATTACTATAGCGTTTAATATTTAGTACATACACTTTTTTTTTTAACAAATAGTGAAAAGAAATGTTGCAAATAATGAAGTATGCTTTTGCAAGACCATGTTCATTGTGTTGTAAAAGAATGGAGAATCTTTCATTTGCATTCCTGATATCTTTCGGCATGTACTTGCTTCTCTAGTGTTGTTTGTAATCTTCTTCGTGAAGTTTTATGAGTGAAAGGGTAGCTTATTTCTTGTCTCGTACTATACATTCATTATCAAAGTTTCACAAGTGAATAAAACAAAAACAATAGTCAGAACACTGAGGAAACTACAAGATTGCCCCCTCCCCTCTCTCCCCGTGTCATTAAAATCTAGAATTTTATTTCTTGGGTAGTGCAAATGGGTGTTCCAATCTCTTGCCTTGGCTTTTATTATTGTCTTTCCCTTTAAAATTATTTTTCAGTCGATTTTGAGGCCACTTTATCTCCATGGTTATCTGAGAGTCATTCTTTCCGTATTTCTTTCATATATATTTATGATTTTGTGGCTTTAGGAAACTTTGGGGCAGACCGGAATAAGATATGGGGAAAGGACGTTGGAAATAAGTCGGCTAGAGCGTAGTTTGAAGGTCTCATCCCACTACTTACATGGTGTGACTGAGAAGAAACCTTGGAAAAGTCTCCGTCGGGATGGGGGATCGTTCTCTGGACCCTCCGGTTTCTAAGCCAACGCTCTACCAACTAAGTTACTACGGCCGCTCTCTATATATTTGTGATCTTGCAATTTGTGAATGGCATCGTCTGAATAGCAGATAATATCCCATCCATGTCGCAGTATCATTTCCCGTTGCAATGTCAAAAAAAAACGAAAAAAAAAACAGTAGAACATCATTTTCATCCACTGAGAACTGTTTCAGTTCGTTTTAATGA
Organism: Lepisma saccharinum; assembly: GCA_022664845.1. Taxonomy (NCBI): domain Eukaryota; kingdom Metazoa; phylum Arthropoda; class Insecta; order Zygentoma; family Lepismatidae; genus Lepisma; species Lepisma saccharinum. The sequence goes on from JAGDQP010003661.1 coordinate 67,413, forward strand.
TCTTGATGACACAGTTTAATCAACAACAGACTTAACGAGTAAATCCGTAGAAAATAATATTCCCCAAATTCCTACTAAATCTGTATACATGAACGTAAGAAGGATCTGGTGGGTTGAGATGAGCTATAGATCTTCTGAGGATAACACTTTGCTATTAAGGTGCAACATATAAATTATCTGTACTATACATCTTTTCTATATATTAAATAATTTCTTCGATATAGTGTCCATTATCGTATTTAGTTTTGGTTTTGATATAATTATATAATATGTTTCCCTCTCTTTATCGTTCATTTCTTACACATAAGAATGCAATAAACTTTTGATCTATGATTTCATAGTTAATGAAGACTAAAATGGTGTTCCTGTACATGAAACACGGAGCGGCTGTGGCTCTGTGCTAGAGCGTTGTCTTAGAATTCGGAAGGTCGTGGGTTAAATCCCAGCGACCCACCATCCTGAGTGAGGTTTTTCCAGGGTTTTTCCTCAGTCACTATAGGCAAATGCCGGGATGATACCTTCAACTTAGGCCCTGGGCCACATCCTTTCCCCTATCCCGGCCTGAGCCTTAGATGCCTAAAGGCCATAAATAATATTCAATTCAATTCAGTTGTACATGAAACAAGATCAGTGAGCACACTCAGGAATAAAAATAAATAGATGAATAAAATAAAATAAATAAATAATAAAAACTAAAACTAAAACTAAAAAAGGATTCTTTTTCATTACATTGTAAACGTTGCTACTAGCTTAACCAAGGAAGCTAGTAGTCGATATCAACTTCATCAAGCATAAAAGTAGCCAAGTGTGTTTGCTTGTTTGTCTGATCTTGTAATCTTATTAAGAATGGATTGACGGTTCCACTTTTAGAAACGACGATGAAACTCTTTAAGCACGTATGATGGAAAGAGAACGTAAAAATATAGTTTTCTGAACCAGGATTTAAACGTCTGTCGAAAAGGCAGAAAGTAAATCAAAGGCATATTTAGAGTCATTTTCGATTTTGTTTGATTTCATAAATTAAGGGAAAGAACCTGAATGTGTGAAATCTTCAGAGTTAAATAATAATAATAAAAATAATAAAGTCAAATGAATATTGTGCTCCTTCAGATAATATATTAATTTACAATTTGTCCCTTTACAGAGTCATCTGTTGGCCTGATTCTTCTCAATTCAACGGTTTGTCATTCTGTGGATGGTCTGTATAGAGTGGAAGGTGAAACATGGAATTTAGATGACTGCACAAGATGCATCTGCCATGAGGGCCACGTTCTATGTGAAACAAGCCAATGTCAACCAGCACCGTGTAATAACGCGGAGATTCATGGTTGTTGTCCACAGTGTGTTGAATTTCAGTTGAGTTCTGACCCAGGACCGAAGAAATCCTGCTACCCTTTTGATTCTCATATTGTTTATTCTCATGGGGATACATGGAAGGTTGGAGCCTGTCAAAGTTGTATTTGTGACCAGGGCCATGTGAAGTGCTTTTCTGAGCAGTGTCCTCCTCTTGAGTGCCAGAGACCAGTACTTCGGAAAAACCAGTGCTGTCCTGTTTGCTTAGGTAATGTGTTATTATGAATGATCGAGAAAGAATAAAGTCATGAGTGCGCTTAGAGTAGAGAGCTTGTATGTCGTAATTAATCGCTTTCGTGTTTGGATAGAGTATTGAACTCTGGTCGGGAGACTCGTGTTCGATTATCCAAACTCACGTTTTTTCCGTTTTTTTTTTCCAAAGAACTTTACATTCTTTGTTTGTATATGTAAATAATTGTTCTCTTTTACTTCCTTTTGCATTTTCAATATTTTATAGAATTGAAAGACGTGAGTTATGTAAAGTCAGGTTAGATTTTTCTTTCGTTATACTCATTTACAGAATTTTACACAGTTCACAGAAAACAGGTTAGGTAAAGTCAATTTAGATACGCGATGCAAACACCGACGCGATGCAAACGCGATTTAACAACCTTTTCTCTCCTCACATAGAACGTAGTTTAGCACATAGAACGTAGTTTAGCACATAGCTAACACATGACACTACCTACTGCTAGGGATTAATTACGACATGTAAACTTTTGTGCTTGTAGTTGCTCCACAAGCTCAAGTTGTGCAATTCAGACGAATACAAACTTATAAAATTACTTACATATGGAACATCCAGATTTTCTGCGTTGAAAAATATTTTAAATTGTTAATCCATTTAACGTTTCGGATAGTGGTATATCCCAAGATTAAGGAACTCTTTTGTGATATTAAAACTTTCAAGTTTTTTTCTCTAAATATGAATCCAAACACAGTATAACTACAGGCAAATGCTGGGATGGTACCTATGAACTAGGCTCTGGTCGACTATCTTCCAACATCCTCTCCCCCACCCCCTATCCCGGCCTGATCCTGAGATGCCTAAAGAACATTAATAAATTCAAATTCAATTCATCCCGCATCATCCATTAGTTGAATTCTCGTGTTGACATGACTGTAAATGAATAGTGTTGTATCATAACTAAAACTTCCGCCCTTAACACAGGTAACTTTGATAAAATATGGTTTCCATTTTTAGATACTGTTTTGAACAAAAATAAACAAACTTTCACAAAGCGAAAGCACCTGCTAAACAACACTTATCCAACGTAAAATAAAATGCGGTTTGTCTATATAGATATTTTATTGAACAATTAGAAGAAAACAATATAAACCAATCAATAACATAACCATATATCAAATTATGCAATAACCTTTTCACATTCCTGCTGTCGGGCAATTCTGGTTTTAAAAGGTTTGCCACACTGAGTGTAGTTTTTCTTCTTATTTTTCTCTTCTTATTTATATTTTTCTTTGTTGTACGTTAAAATTTTCGTAAGTGGACATAGCGTTGTCCGAAATGTTGTATGTTTTAAGTTAAAAAAAAAAAAAAAAGACTAGAAGAACTGAAGGTTCAATACGTAAGAAATCATCTAATTGATAGCCTCCGCGTGCATCATGCCTATACATAAGTTAATACAAACTTATCTGAAAACTGAGTCTGTGTTGTTACTCGTTTCTTGGTTCTGTTGATTTGTTGGTTAAAATTCAAAGAGAGGCCTTAGCGATGGTGGCGCAGGGATGATATCACGTATATTTACAATTTCACTAGCTTTTGAGATAGTAAATACTAAATTGTAATAATAATAAAAAAAACAACATTATATTTTAGTTTGAAGAACCAACGTACTTGATAACAATACATGAATCTAGATATTTCTGTATATTTTTTGGTTAGTATTCAAAACACAAATACTGTACGTTTCGATGCAAATTCTTTTGTTTTCTCATCCCTTCTACCACTTTCTTGGTAATGGTTCAGCACTTAAAGTAGCGGCTTTTAATATCGGTAATACACATAAATAAATTTTGAGTATTTTTTTAATAGTCATTTTAAAGAAACAAAGTCCAATGAATCCTTCGCCGAACAAAGGCGAAAATGAAGAATTTAGTGAAACAGATCTCAAAATAGAAGTTCGAGACTCTAGTTGTGAAGGTTAATAGATTCAATGTTATATTATCTTTTGTGTTACTGATTTTGTTCTCGTACAATCTGTTAGAACCGAGTTTATACACATAAAAAAGGGGGGGGGGGAATGCTGTAATTTGTGATATTCAATTTAACATTTAAGACCTGTCTTTTGTATCTTCTGCAATCCATTAAAGTCCAAATTTCAAGATCAAAATTGTTGCGTTTTTCGTCTAAAAGTTCGTCTGATTTTGGCTGGAGTAGAATTAACAAACAAACAAACACAATAAAATAAATAAATAAATAAAAATATTAATTAATTAATTAAAAAAATAATAAAAAAATATATTAAGATAGTAGACGCTTTCTAGAATTCTAGTCAAACCATGATTTTTACTCACATTTTAAAAACATTTTACAGCCTTTAAAGTTCAGTTTTTAAACAAATAGAGTTTTAAAGTTAGCTTGATTGTATTTTACAATTTCTGTTAGAAGAGATTCATCCTAATCTTGGTTGTATATTTTTTTTTCCTTTATTTCTTTGTCTACATTATGTATTTTTATGAGTAACTTCTGAAACACAATATACATGAATTAATTCAGTGTCATAGGTTTGATAGTAATGTAAATTACAGCATTAGCCTAATTATAATTATAAATCATTTACAGTAGAAAAATAATTAGGAATATTTTTTTTCAGATTTTCAAAAAAATTGGATCTGCATATTTTTAATTTGGTTAGTCACTTCTGTTTTCATATGATAATGACCGTGTGTTTACTTCTTTCATATAAAGAGCCGCTGTTGTTTTGTTAGTATAAAATTTGCATTATCACTTGTAAATGAGAATATCTTTATTCAATGTCTGGTATGAATTTAAATTTCAGATCAATCTGTTCCTAAGACCTGTATGGTTGGAAACGTCACATATCTACCAGGAGAAAGATGGTCGGAAGATGAGTGCACGCAATGCATATGTGAAGAGGGACATAAAAAATGCACTGAGAAAGTGTGTTCTGTGATATGTTCGAATGCAATAAAGATTCCTGGTCGTTGTTGTCCTGTTTGCCCAGGTAATTTTTTTTATTACTTTATATTTGGACCATGATAATTCGTCAGCATATATAACAATTACTAAGATTTAAAACTAGCTGAAATAATAAAAATATATAAACGATTTTACGTAATGATGTAATGTGATGTCACTTATATAAACTGTGTAGTGTTGTAATTAACTGTTTAAATGCAAATATAACGTAATAGAATACAGCAGGTAATATAACTAGTCCAGCCGTAACCTAACCCGAATAATAAAGGTATTGTCCAAAGTATTTTGCTTATACGTTACTAAACACAAACACTTATTCTTTATTTAAAAAAAAAATTCGTGCAATAGCTCGCTCTCCAACTTTTTGAAGCATACACATAATGTTGGAATTCTCTTCTTGCGTAATACTACCAGATAACATTCTTCATATTGGATTTTTTTATCTTTCAACAGAAATGCTGTAAAATCATGAATAATAATCGCGATATCGTTACTTAATTCAATTCAATCCTACCTCTTCATTCTAAATCATATTCTAAGACTCCACATTGACCTCTATCTAAAAGCGATACTGGACTGATCGATGCCATTAAAAATATAATGCATATTTGAGGCCAGGCAGCGTATAGGCTTGTTATCGCTGTGCGTTCCGTCTTAATCGTTGCAAAAAACGCAAATATTATTTACAGCATGTAAGAGCATAACTCAAGAACCAAGAGAAGTAAAAAAAAAACGGTCCGCACAGCGATAACAAGGGCAAAAAACTGAGTTAGAACTGAATATTTGGTCTATATTGAATTAGACCGGAAATGGAAGATGAAGGTTATATGTTTTCTCTGGCGTCTATCTTTCAACACTAGCCGATCACTCCAATATCGTTACGTAGAGCTCAATGGTTTGTCCTGACAACGACTAAAGACGAAAGAGCAAAGGAAACAGTATCGCACATCCTACATTTAAACATTACCAAACTTAATTAGTAGTAATAACAGATTACTGAGAAGTGAAGTGATGACTTTAGTCTAGTAAGTTCATGCAATATATTTCAGTATCTGAACCATGCTGTTAAGAAAGTAAATGGAGGTGCAGTTTCGAAATTTTGGAACAACTTGTGAACTATTATGATGGCTAAGAAGGGCCCAAGAGTTGCACGACTACGGGGTAGGGGAGGAGATGAAGAGATTTCGTACAATTGTTTGAAAGATTAAAAGTGAGACGATAAAGTAAGAGACTTGTTGTGAAGTTAGGCTCTATAGAAAAAGAGACAGGATACCAAAATTTTCGATTGTACAAGAGAAATATTGCAATCAAAAATGCTTGGTTAAAGGCTTCAAAGGCGTTTGTGATAAATAAATTTAGCTGAAATTGAGTTAATGAGAAGATAAGTGTAGTGAAGTTTTAGTGGATATTTGACCAACAAATTTAGAGTTTAGGAAATGGTTGGTCAGGTACGTATCAAGAAGTTAGCTTTGGGAAGGGTCCACGGGCTTCGGAGGGGTGGGGGTTCGGGATGTGTTTGAGCATGAAATGTATATTAAAGTGCTGAAGTTGGGAAAATATTTTAGGCGGTACAGTGCAATTATAAACCCATAAATTTATAAAAAAAAAAGTATTTTTACTTGAAGCAAAAAGGATAAGCAATGTACCTTTTAACATGAAGCCTGTGATTTAAGAACTTCATAACAATGGTTAAAATACGCGTAACCAATAGCAAATTAAATATATAAGAATGGTCGGTGGTGGTTTGTTAATTATATTAAAACAAATAAATTATATAGTTAATAAATTGTCACAACAAGAACACAAGATCATGTTACTACTTCACTTGAGATTAAACTTATTGTCAAAATATATTTCGAAAACACTTTCGAGATTATTGCGTCAGTACCTTCGTGAATTTATGCCGGTACTCTAGAGGCTAGATTTGAATTAAGCCGGAACTTCTTTCCGGCCCAACATCAGCACTGAAATACAGTTAATTACACCTAACATTATACTAAATTTGTTTTAAAATTCTCTGTAAGTAAAGAAGTGCTTGGATGATCGAAACCAAGAAAAAATGTAGTTTTATGCACATGGCTTTAGAGAAGTGACATTATGGGGAAACTGGCTGTGAAAATAGAAGACAACTGTCTATAATTTTACTTGTTAACTATTATCCTAACGTGGTTCTGTAATATTTCAATTTGTTTTTCTTGCTAAATCTATAACCTTTTCTTTCTTGCTATGTCATATTCAATGTAATATATGTAACAATAACAATAGTAGTTACTAACACTCACATTTCATGCAGAACCCAAGGCTCCTAAAGTTACGAATACTGGAAATACAAAACTTAATAAGTTGGACTCTTCTAAAGTACAAACAGAGGTACCTGAAGATTTGGCAGGTAAGTTGGGCTACGTATATTGGTGTGTCAACGTTCTGCTTGAATTTTATTTTGGAACACAACCCACAACAACAACAACCGCGTGACGCAATTATTCTTCGTTTGTTAATGAATGAAACGGAAAATCAGTATCTCGCGTATTTTCTGTCTTGTTTTGTTCCTTGATCACCAGTGTTTGCTTGGAAGTTGGAATAAGTCCTTTCAAACCATTTTCTTTCTTTTCTGCTTTATTTGCCTCATCTGGAAAGTTCTTGTACTGATTTAGCCACAAAATTATTTTTCTTCTTCTGATTGAAGTGAATCGTCCGTATTAACTACAAAAGATGTGAGGAATGATTATATAAAAAGTTAATTTACGATAAAAAGAAAGGAATTTACTCACAGCTTATTTTTTCTATACAAGAACACACACAATAATTTACAGAAATTTCTTCAATATTTCGAACTATAAATCATTCGTAATCATGACGAGGGAAGTAAACGACGAGCACGTGCAGAATGGATAACAGACTAAGGCGATAGTGGCGCCACGCAGCAGATGATGCATCAAGCTTGGAACAGTTGACTACTGTATGTCGTGTAAGTTTCAGGGGGAAATCATGGAAGGATATGTATTGAAAATGCAGAGCAAACTGGAGGTTTAGCGTTATGGAAGGTTAGGTCCAAGTTCCATTTTTACACTCAAACCGTGAATAAAGGCCTCCCCTCTCACAGGCGGCGTGTTCAGGTGCTGGTCATAGGAGGAAAAATGTCTATTATGGCAACAAGGAAAGATAGATCAAAATTGGCGTTGTGTGATTGGGTGTGTAAGGAGACTGGGGCATCCGGTTTGTTGATTGTTCAAAAGTGGCAATGGGTGTTAACATCAATGTTCAGAGCTCCACCTGTTTACCCTACATAAAAGTCATCACAGAATTTCCAGGTTAGGATGCATGTTACGTTAGAGATGTGGTATATACCCTTCGGATGTAGAGTGCACTGGCAACTAGCAGTATTGATAGTGACTGTGGGAGAAGTGATGAAAATGGAACATGTTCTACATCTGGGTCTTTTGCATATGTGGGCGCCAGTTGGGATGGTGGGAAGCAAGTCTTTGTACGGACCAAGATGTTTTAAGATTGGGGGGGATGTTGAAAAACTAACCTAGGTTTGGTGGAAAATACTGATCTTGTGTCTAGGTCGGATTGGAGAATGTGGAAATGAGAGTGTAATGTAGTATTTGTATGATCTTTTTTACTTTAGGATGGGTGATTAGAGCCGATTGATTGGGATTGGTGTTAAAAGTTTAAGCGAATTGAAAGTGCAAGGATTCACGGCGGATCTGCTTGGTTACAAAGTTAGATGGGTAGCCTCTGTTGACCAGAGCCTCCTGGAGGTGTTGGTTATAAATTTCAGTAGCGGAGATGGTGAAATTCGGGCGTTGTTCTTTGAAGCCAAGGGAGAAAGAAATTGCTTTTTTGGTGTGGTAAGGATGGGAACTTGAGTAGTGTAAATACTGCATATGGTTGGTAGGTTTTATTGACGGAAGTAGTGAGGGTGTTGTTTTCTAAAGTGATGTCCACGTCAACGAATGTGACTCTTGTTAGAATCGACCAAGTGAACTGGACAACACGGAATTGGTTCAGCTGTTGTAGGAATGTTTTGAGGCTGGCCTCGCCCTGAGACCAGAACATCACGACGTCATCTAAAAATGTATCCAAATTAGTGGAGTCAAAATCTGGGTTCGTAGGATATCATGTTCGAGCTTGCCCATAAACAGATTGGCATAAGAACGTGCCATTCTCGTACCCATGGCTATGCCTCGGATCTAAAGGTAGTGTTTGTCGTCAAAAGTGAAGTTGTTACATGTGAGAACTAGGTTGGCCAGGTTAAGAAGGAAAGCTTTGTTTGGGATATGAGGTTTGGGTCTCTGGTTAAGGAAGAATTCCAAAGCTGCTGAGCTATAATAATAATAACCACTGACGTTACAGCCTGTCCCAACGCCATCTGTCCGCGGTTGGTGGAACTGCGTCCACCTGAGTGGCGGCCGTGGGGTCAGCACTGCGCGTCACTTTGACCACGAACAGGCGTATCACGGACTTTCTAGACCAAGTGGTCGTCACGTCTTTATTTACGACGCTGGGTGGACGCCGAAAAGTGTGGTGCTCCAGCCGGGAATTGAACCCGGGACCATGCAGACATAAGTCCAACGCTCTAACCACTAGACTGTGGAGCCCCCATGCTGCTAAGCTATGGGCGTGAGGAATGTTCATGGAAAAGGAAATATCATCTATAGTACAAAGCAGCATGTATTTCAAAAACCCAGTCACACAACATTAATTTTAATCTATCTTTTCTTCTTATAATACACATTTTGCACTCTACGACCAGCATCTCAACACGCCGCCTATTAGAGAGAGCTTTCATTCACTGTTTGGAAGTAAAATTGACTACTGGCCTTAACTTTCACTAGCTCTAAACCTCCTGTTTGCACAGCATTTTCAATACGTATCCTTCCACGATTCCCTTCTGAAACTTACACGCAATACAGCAATCAATTGTTCCAAACTTCTGAAACTGACACGCAATACAGTAGTCAATTGTTCCAAGCTTGATGCGTCGTCCGCTGCGTGGCGCCACTATCGCCTTACTCTGTTATTCATTCTGCGCATGTTCGTCGTTTACTTCTCTCGCCATGATTACGAACCATTTATAGTTCGGAATGTTGAAGACATTTCTGTAAATTATTATGTGTGTGTTTGTTCTCATATGAAACAAATACGCTTTGAGTAAATTCCTTCCCTTTTACCGTAAATTTATGTTTAGTTTACCTTCCGGCTTTCCTTCTCTTATATGTAAATAGTGATTCAATTACAATTGCATGATTATGTCCTTCCTGCCTTTTAAATTGAATTTCATAGCTTGATTTTTACTCACTACCCTTAGTGCTGACTTTGGCCATAAGACGACTTTAAAATTATCCCAGATTATCCTGTTGAAATCTTTATTTCCGCTAGTTTGATCTAGATCATAACGTAATCCAGATAAAAGCATGTTTATTTCGTTTTTTTCTTTTCCTGCGGACAAAGCCGTAATACCTAGGTAAATGTGTAAATAGCAAAGTGTTGGTAATATGCCGAGTCCTCTGAAGTGCTATGGATTGGAAGAGGGATACGGGGGATAGTAAATTCTACTTCTAAACATTTAATTAAGCATAACGAGTACTGACTGCACATGATATTATTTCCCACAGGAAGTATATATTTGCTCGAAGTTCTTAACCATCACGAGTACATATTAGGAACTTCCGAACAAGGTGTGTAGGTATAATTAATGGATGAATATAGGAAGATGAAACTTAATTATAAATCTGTGGGTGTCTTGCAACCTGTTTATGGTATTGTGATTGCGTAGCAAACTATTGAAGAATACTAAAAGCACTGTTATCGAAAATATTTTCGCATAGCCAGATGCACGCTTCATCAGGCGAATTTAAAGATGAGGTAATATGGATAAAAGGAAAATTTAGTAATAAGCAGTATGGCGTCTCTTTAGTATACGTCGGGAGATCCATTTAGAACCATAAATGGAGCATTCACAGGTAGTGTCTGCTAAAGGTGATGTGTATCGCGTATAATGAAAGAATCTAACCTGGCTTTTTCTAAGCCGTCTACGTTCGCTATTGCTCACTCGACAATCTGTGATTTTTGTAGCAAAACTTCAATGGTGATATGGAAATAAACATGTCACTATGACGTAACAGTACAATGATTCCGATTCATGAACCTGTGACTTCTTTCGTTCGGAAAAATCATTCCCGACGTACGATAAACTAATATCGGCAGTACGTATATGACCTTGTCAACTGTGTGTATCTTGCAGAGACGAGGTACGTTCGTATCATACAAAGCTATCAACACTGTCAAACTAATTATGTCAAATTTTAACTGGTTAGATCCCTTCACTTAATATAAATTCACTTCCAAAGACGTAATTTGAACTTTAATGAATCATTATTTATAAGAAGTGGAGTGGTGTCAAATTTCAAGTGTTTTCCAATCCATGTGCTTACATAGTTTTTTTTTTTTTATGTCAGTAAACACTCCCTAAAGTTCAACCTTACCTTTTAAGTACACTCGTATTTAAATAGCATGCGTAACTTAAATGCTTTTTAAATAGAATGCATGACTTTTCATTTCTTTTCTTGCCAAGCCTATTTCCCTCTATTCCCCTCAGTAATCTGTGTGTAGTTTATTGACAAAGTTGTCTTGTATGTGCTTTGCATAGCCTTTGTTTTCTTTTAATAATATTTCAATTAATGAAGTATCTTCGTGTTTCTGGTTTTTCTAATTCGATTGCTTTTATTTTCAGGGAGAAAAAAAAAGACGTTACTTTTCTCAATTCTGTTCCTTTTAATAATTTTCCAGTTGTTTTCTATTTTTTGTACACTTCCTGCAAAGCTGCTGCGCTATTCCTGTTATTTCTTGAAGTTCTTACGTAAATAAGTATTAGTCATCCAACACATGCAGAGCCGGGTGCTGTAACAGAGTTTCTATTTTGTCGTAGAATATCTAGACCCAGCTCTTTCAGTGTCTTCACTAGAAAATAAATAACTGCAACTTAAAAGTAAATCATCTACTAATGTAATAATCAGAAGTAACAGTAATTTAAATGTGTTGTTTTATTTAAATAATAAAACTAATTTGCTTCCCTTCCATTATATATTTCAACCACCCCACATAGCAAAATGACGTCCCAGGGATATCTGACGGATCTCCTGGCAGGATATCGGGACGTCCGTAGGACGTCCTGTTTAAGTCCCGTTTACATCCATGGGACGTATAGTTATAATTAATCCTTCGTATAACTATACGAAGGCATATCCTTCGTATAGTTATAATTAATTAAATAATAATAATAGTAAGGTCGATTTAATTTATAGAAATTCCAGGTAGGTAATCAAGCACGGCTTTCCGGGGGACATCCATGGGAAATCCATACGGGATGAACTGTTTTTATTGCCCACAGAATTATCCCACGGACGTCCTTAGGACATCGCAATGGGAGCAGGACCATTCTGACGGTAATGGGATCTAAATGGGACGTACTCTGCTATGTGGGACTATATGCAATTTTATTAGCTTTATTTTTTATACAGTAAGATAGTCCATAAAGTCTGTTTTAATGAAGCATCTGAAAATTATACTGAATTCAGTAACAAAATTTGTGGCGACACAGATAGTTGGGGCAAATAAAAAAATACTCATTTTGCAGTAGAAGCAAAAGAAGCGCCATTTTCTTCATGTCAGGTCCGTATATTTTACTGTTTTGAGTCTCCGTTCAATCTCCGTATAATGTATCTCAATTGGTATCCTATTTGAAACGAATACTGAGATGTTGTACACAACTCATTTTCACCAAATGTTGACTTAACTCGGCTTTTTTCTGTGGCACTACAGAATTAAGGATAGAATCTCCACTGGTACAGACATTCCGACGAATTGTTTGTCGATATTTATCTGTTTAATATGCTAAGTATGGTGGTACATAGGTCCATTTGAACCAACAATGAACGGAATGTGATCGATATTCACGATCGTTATCAATGAAATGCTTGGAATAACTCGATTTTTTAAAATACCAAATCTGTATTTTATAGTGAGCTAAAACGAAGAGAACAGTGGGGATCCAGAGAGGGGCGCGCGCCCACTAAGGCAAAATACTTAATTTTTACACCATTATTTCAGAAAAAGCTTTTATTTGTTTCGGGACAAATCTAATTTATCTAGAAACATCAATTTCTGGAAATACCGGTGTCATATTCCATGATAAAGGGTAGTATTATGAGGGGAAAATTATATATTTACACTAAAAAACTACCTAGCGGGAAAATATAGAAAATGTTCCCTGTCCATTCCACCTGCGCCCACCCCCTCCCGAAAATCCTAGATCCATTACTGGAAAAGAGACGGAAAACAACTCATCAGTGGAACAATATCGATCTATCACATTATGCCGCATTCTTACAGGCATCGTAGAGAATTCTTGGTTTGAAGCTGACGACGTCTTGTTTGGAGGATTACTGAAGACTTGACCTTTCATATAATCTGTCAGTAAGAAAAAACGTATATGCTGTCAGGTTTAGTGTGTAATGGGACTCCGGATGATAACTCTGGCTAGCTCCTATCCTAACTGGACACCACGTTCTAACACGTTCTGCTAACTGTAAATCTGCATTAATATCTTCTATTAGACTCAGAGCTTTTCTACTCAAATAATAACTTTGGATGAGAGCATGGGGATATAGCCCAAATTATATGACTTGACCCCTTCCGGACTGGCATCGGGGAGGGTTCGTTTACATTTATGCTGGAGCCGGACAGGCATCGGAGGAAGCACTTTATTCTAAAGAAGAAAATAGGGGGGGGGGGGGGGATAGCTTCAGAATTTCAAAATACAATAGTTAGACCTTTACAATATTTAGACAATTATACATTACTTGGATCAGAAATACTCTTTATAATTATTTTGATTTATCGTAAATCAATATTTATTTAAAATAAGGCGTTTGCTTGTAAATAGTTCAGTAATTATAATTTATTAAATGTATTCATACTCCCCTGCGTCGTCTCTAAGATACCCCAAACTAATTCTGAGGTCATTCTATTTTGGTCACAAAACATTGACCCATATTTGTGAAGTAACTCATCTAGACATTTGAATAAAGCAAAATATTCAGCATAATAAGTAATGTACATTTACTTGATACGTAAATCAAAGACTTTCATTCCACCGAAATCATCTTTACATATTCCTTGCAGAAAACACATATGGACACCTACCCGTGTGGGGGGCCCCTCACACAAGTGGGTGACGTCACCAGTGTGATGGGGCGATATACGACCAACCAAAATTTTAAGAAAATTGCAGGTTTCTTAAGATTTTACAGTTAGTGCCCCAAACTGGACAACCTTTTTTTAAAACCTTAAAATGTAATACTATTGTATATTTTTAAAGTTTTCACGTTGGCGGTCATCATGTAATTATAATGCTTACGTTTGTACCATCCGTGACCTCTCTCTCTCTCTCTCTCTTGTTAGTATAATGTTTAGAGCATAGATTTGGGATTCGCTTGGAATCCATTTTGAAGGAACTTAATACAATTTATGGAGTAATCTTATTAGTAACCGGTAGGCGAAGAAACTGAAGAAAATTACAGTAAACTTATCTGTCTTGATCTAGCATTGTCCATATTGTATGCCCAGTGCCCTCCACCCCCGCCCCAAAAAGAATGGTCAAATCTTTTTTCCGGTTACAAGGGATGTTACACAAACACAGATGGGTCTTGTGGCGCTGAAATGTGAATACACATATTTGTATATTACCATAACTAAACCTAATGTAATCTGTCCACACGACTAAAGGAACATATTAGGAGCTAGAAACGGTAGCTGGAACTCTGGCCTCTCAAAATGTCTTGTAGAAATGCCTTTTCAATTATAAATTACTCATAAGGCTGTAGAATACAAAAGAAACGATAAGCTTTGAAAGTTAACTTTGTTCATACAAAAAAAAAAAGATGAATTTGGACACAAATTCGCTCAATAAGACTGGCAACACTGATCTTTCTCCACTAGACATCTTTTTTGCAGGAAACTCAATATGGAATATGCACGGTGTGGGACTATGTTAGATAATGGACAGAGAAGTTTACAGCAGCTTTTTACTATTTTCTTATTTTACCCGCTATTTATCCTTCTTTTAGTCTCTTGAAAATGGAATTGAAGCGAACCCGAAAGCTTGGCTCTTGTAAACAAAAGAGAAAGAGAGCGGGGTGATTATGAAATTATTGTGTATGCTTTGCATTTATTTAAAAAAATGTCTTTTCAGACATGTATAAGTAATAAATATCGCGGATCTATTAAGTAATTCACAAAAATAGATGCTTTATGGATATTACAGACTTGGTTGATGATTGTAATGGACATTTTTCTATCCTAGAACATCAGTAAACGGAATCAATCTAACCAACTCTTTTACTTTTCAGATGACGGCGATGGAAAGGCAGAAACAATACCACCACCTGACTCTACCAGTATTTATAAGGAAATCATGTACCTCGTGACTATTAATGTCTTATTCCTTATGGTGATCATTCTGTTTGTGTACATTGTGAAACAGAGAAGGAAGAAGAAACAGGCGGAACATGAAAGTTCGAAATCTCTTTCCAGTCACACATATAATGGTTTCCAGAGTTCGTTCCCTCTACACTATTCTGACCAAAAACCAAAATGTGATTCATACCAGTATCATCCAGTTCCACCGTACGAACCGGTGAATGGCAGCGTAAAACCTCCTTCCAGCGGAAATGCGGAGAAGATTGCGCTTGCTTCTGTGTAAAATAAACAAGTACTTCTCTTTCACAAACTAAACTGTGAAAGGAAAAAAAAACAACAAGATAAAAACTAACTACTTTTTTGATAAAAGATATGAAAAAAAAAGTAACTAAATATATATATATATGTTGTTTGTGTGTGTGATTCAGTGAGTGATAATGTACATAGTGCGTAAGACCAGTGATTGATTGTACTGTTGAATCGTAGAATAATACAGGCAAGGAATGAATGTATCTTTTCTTTGTGGAAAACATTATTTAAAAAAAAGAAAAACATGATAAAGAAAGTAGTTCATTACTTTTTAGAGTCTTAAGAACTTAATTTATAAAAACAAAAAAAAAAAAAAATCACATATTTTCAGTGACATATTATAGAATCATGAATGAGAAATACGTTCATGGTAAATATAACACATCTTTTTTTGTACGAGGTGTTTTGCAAAATAAAAATAAAAAAAAGGAAATACATTTTGGCGTGGCGATACAAACAACGTAGTCAATGGAAAATTTCCCCACCCGTTTTTGTGTGGAATTATTTAATAAATAGGTAAATCAATACAGGGCTTATGGATAACTATAATGTTGTAGAGTAAATATCCTTTCATGCGGACCTGTGATGTTGTTGACAAACAAAACAAATGAAATTGGATTTTTCTTCTTGTTTATTTCTTCGTCTCTCAATAAACAATATTTTGTTTGTTTTTTATTTTTAAATAATGGTCCCTGTCATAACATTTGTATCAAATCTATCGTTATGTGTGCCTGTGTATATGTCTCTAAACTACAGAGAAGCTTTCTGTTATTATTATTATTATTATTTCTTAACGTTGTGTTTGAGCAGGGTAACAAGGTGTAGATATCTTCTACATACATAAAACAAATTGATCATCCCCTGTTTGTTGTGTTTTTTTTTTTTTTGTAAGGTGAACAGTATTTTTTTTTCCTCCCTTCAAATAATCTAGTTAAGTACTTTAATGTATTGTACAAAGAAAGGTGTTAATGTGTCACCGTGGTCAATGTTCCGTGTATTAAGTTCGACTAATTGTTCATGTAGTTATGTGATTGTCTTAGAAATATCTATGATAGGTCAACTATTTTCTCTATTATAAGGAACTGTTTTTTTCACTAACGAAACATGAAAGTCAATTGAAAAGTATAGAGAAACGTGTAAGAACAGTAACGAATGCATAAAAATGTCCCACTGACCTCTGAATGGAGTTTTTTATTTCATAACGGCGTACGCAGAATTACTATGGCTTAGTAAGATCTCTGATTGTTTTGTCTAAAATATACATTTCGGTTTATCTTAATGTATTCAAGAAAAGAAAAGCGTAGGCAGAATAACTTAGTATATATTCTTCGATATTGTAGAAACTTTTTTCTCACCCCTACGTTTGTTGATATTATTGAAAGATATATTTAAATCCTTTGTAGTTTAGACGTGGTTAAAACGTGATATTCCGCTCTGCCTGACGGAATTTGATTAGGAAGTAGGAATCTCTGTTCTAAAATATTGTCTTCCCATTAAATGACTAGCCTCGAGTGACAACATTTTTATTTCCGAATAATTTTCTTTTTCGTTATCTCAACCCCTGATGATACTCCATATTATGCGAGGAATGTTCAAAAAATTTTCCTCTGACCATATTATGGAAGTCCTAGAGAGCTCATATGTGGTGCACATGTTGTGCTCACCCTACGTGGTGCCTTCGGAGATGCACACACTTTTTCCCCGTCTACTGCGAACTTGCCGTTGCCCAAGATCTCATCTTGCTTCTGAAACCACTCTTCCATTACGTTGGTGACCTCCTCATAGTCACGGAGGCTGCTTCCACTCAATATTTCTTTTAGTTTTCTATAGAGAATAGCAGTCAGAAGGCGTTAAAATCTACGGAATAGATTTAATGAGGCAATATTGGGTACACCCAACCATCGTTCAGCATCATCTGTTTCAGCTTCTGTGTGGGAAGATGCGTTATCGTGAAGCAGGAACATATTTTCTGAGAATTCTCTGTTCCTTTTGTTTGACTTAATTTCTTTCTGCAGGTAGTCTGTGAAAATAATACCCTCTAATCTCAGAATACGGAAAGCGTGAGTTTTTCAACTGACGGTTACACATTATGTTTTTCTAATGGCGAAGAATAGGCACCCTTCCATTCTTTCGACTGTTCAGACACACACACACACACACAGAGAGGGTCATACACCTAAAATACTGATATCCTAATACTATTAGTTCCCTTCTGTTCTTGCTTATGCTTAATGGAGGTACCATGTACATTAAAAAAGAAAGATAAAATCAACGTACATTTCAAATAGCTTCATGTCTTCGAGCAAAAGTAAACAAAATATATGACAAAGATATAAATAACGTATGACTGTTTAGCAGATGAAATATTTGTTTATAGAACATGAAACGTACTTGAGAGAAAGAGAGAGAGAATATTTGGCTTGAAATAAAAAGATGATTAAGAATTATCAGAGGAACAGAGGATATTCCCTTTCCTGCAGATTGCATTTAGCTCCAAGCAGAAAGCACTCTTGTTTGCTACGGGAAAACATGTTCTAACTTGACTGTGGAAGATACCAGAAGACGTGTCGTTGAGATTGAAACTTAACACTTGACCACTGCGTTGCTATAGGCTGGTAATTAACCTGTCACACCTTGCATTTGATTTTAGTTAAGTTCTCGCGTTTACCAAATTCCAGTGTTACAAAATGAATCGACAGATATCACTTTTTTTTTTCTTTTTTCTTTAAAGAAAATAGCCACCACTACTGCGTACGCCTTTACTTACATGTAATATTATATGATCTGTCAAAATATGTTACAAAACAAGCAAAAATTAACAAACCAAATATTGTGAAATGAAGAACATTGTTTCAATCTTAATTATGTGTACTTAAACGAAAAAAAAAAAAAAAAACCACACAGTAAGAAAATTTTTGTCAAATTGGTTCATAATTCGAATATTCCTAAATGTATGAAGTACAAATAAATGGCGACATTATAAATAGTTGTATAAAGATTGATTGCAAGTATTTGTAGATTATGAACTGTATAATGAAGGGTAATTTAGCTATTTTTTCATGCTGTTATAAGCGTTATGTTTTAATTTATTTGTTGAATTGCGAATAGAAGATGATGATGATGACGATGAAGATAGTATGTGTGCGTGTTTGAGACCATAGAGAAAATGTTTTGTGTGAAAGTTAATTATACAAAAAAATACACATATATATATATAGCCTAAAAGAAATGAACAAATATTTTCTAGAAACGAAGTGGTTTTATCTAACCAATTTAGTTCGACAGCTTACATCTAGATGTCGCAAGAGGATTTACTAGTAATAAACTTGCCAACTTGTGAAGTTTTAAGGGATCATCTTGCTGAAGACATATCGTACTTGTGAAATATTAAAATTAAAAAAAAGAAAAAAAAATACAACAGAAACTATATAAACTTCATGTATACAACAATAAAATAAAATCTTTCTTTCTGGGTTAGCAGAAGAAGTATGTTCTTAATTACATTTCAAAATGTATACTGACAATTAAAAAAAGAAAGTGTACTGAAGTAAATAATGAAAGATACGTAGGTAAGATATGTTTTAGTGTGTGATTATTTTAATAGATTAATGTTAAATGGATTTATTTACAAGAGTGATGTAGTTTGTGTGCATTGTGTGTGTGTGTGTGAGAGAGAGAGAGAGAGAGAGAGAGAGAGACAAAGGGTGTTTCTGTGTGAATGGATGTTTTTTGTACAGGTTTGAGTGTTCATTATTTTATTTTTTAGAAGATATGTTACAATTTTCCTTGTATAAAAAAAAAACAGAAAATAATACCGGAATTTTGTGACCTTTCGTGATGAAAAGAGAAAAAAAAATACTTTTTTGAGTAATAAGTTATTTGATTAAAGTTGAAAATCGTACGTGATATGTATATGTGAGTGTATGTGCATTGAGTTAGTTTTAGATTTTATTCTTCTACAACAGTGATTTTTTTTTTTGCTTTAGTTTGTGTTTCTTCCCAGATTTTTCTAAAAATTATTTGTTGATGGGATACTTCCAATTAAAAAAAAAATGTACTGAGGTTTCTGCAAAAGGTGATGTTCTCTTTTCTGGTACCTTAAGAAAGCGAACTGCTTTGTGTACGCATATTTAAATTACTAAACATGACAACGTTTTGGAAAATTCTACTTAAAAATATGCATTAGTTTTGTTTTAATTTTTATTAATGGAACTCCGAAGTAAGCTAGTATTCAGAATTTGGGCTCTTCTGCCAGTAATTATTAATTTATTTAGTAAGAGTATGTTTCTCTGAAGCGAACAACGCAACCTTGACACAGTTATAAAAGTAAAAAAAAAAAACGTATATGTTCAACAGTTAGTTAATTTAAAACTTGGAAATATGTGAAAGAGTCGAAATAGGTTTATATAAATCTTGTTCTTTTTATCTGTTTTTATATAGTATAGTTAATTGAAACTTAAGCTGCTCTATGAGTAATTCTACATGTTCTAATGATGACACAATAATAATAACAACAAACTGTATTTGAACACCAGTAAACCTAGTGTTTTTTTTTTAAATAAATGATTAGCTTCTCTAATTGTGCGAAGTGCAAATCAGATATAATTTCCAAATTAATTAACATTTTTAGTTGCTTATATTACCTGAAGTAACTATGTCGTTTAATTTTTACATAAAAACAGATAGAAATCCCTTGGGATTAACTTACTTTACTTTGAAATATTCTCATGAATAAATCTCAACTAACTTTAATTACTCAGTCTCATTTCCTAAATAAAGAATCAAAAAACAGTTCGTCAGAAAAAGTGTGTTGTATGTTTTGGTAAAGAGAATTAGGAAAATCAATTTCTAAATACTTCAAAAAAAAAAAATAAAAAAAAAATAGAATAACAAATATAATAATAATAATGACCAAACATTACTACTACGACCAAGGAATGTATAAGATTTAACAAGAATATATTCGCAGATCACAATTTCTGAATAATGTCCAGCATGAATTAATATTAAACTTTATTCTTTGCGGTGGTCTAGTATTATAATTCGTATTTACAAGGTAAAAATCAGCGTCTTACAATAAAAGATGTATGATAAAAAAAACAATCTATTATTAAATTTGAATGGTGAAGAATAAATAGGAATTTATTTTGACACTAAATTATCATTTCTTTCAAGAGAATAAGAACAAATCTGGGATCTTTCCTATTTATATGCCCTCCACTATTTGTGCCGAAAATGTCAGGTAAGGTAAAGAGTGTATTTTTTTAACGCCTTATGTAAAAGTAAACTAGTCTTAACATTAAACACACACACACTAGTTTGTAAATTGATTTTGATTTGCACATTGAAAAAGTTTTTGCTTTCTGAAAGTAGAAAAAATGATCTTCATTCGTATACGTTTGTTAATCACCTAAGCAATTCTTTAGAACAATTGAAATTATTCCTTAAAATCCAGACAGAAATTAATTCGTCAGCAAAAAAAGTGATGAAAATATCTGCTTCACAGAAAGATTTGAGCGAATTATACAAATATGATAAGGACAGGTTTTTTTCCTACGTGTATTAGGCTAACCAACTTTTGACGATGATAATAGTTACAGGGGAGATTTGGTCACGGTAAATTTCGGCGAAATTTTTTGAATCCTGAATCCTACATTAATTGATAGGATGATTTATATTTAAAATATACAAACAGCAGTTTAAATTATAGCACATTGAAATATTTAATATACCTTTATGTATATTCGTTGGCCGGAACAGACTTGTACCAATTAGAATTTTCCAAACTGTATGTCAAATTGTATTTGATGATTATAATATACATTGAAAAATTAACGACAATGATTGATTATTTAAAAAATACAAGAGTTTTGGGGAAAATACGGGAAATGTTGTTCACCCTAACCTATATGACAGCCATGATATAGATCATACAACTTACTTTATTTTTTTTATTTTTTTTTTTTGACAAATGGGGAGTATTTTTAGTGGGAGTGGGGGGTCGAAACTGAATACTTGTGGGTAGAATCTCATTTCAGTCCGCGTACTCAGATCTCCTCGATTCTAGTTGTGAACAATAACTACAAATGTATATTCTCCAAAATAATAATGCCTTTATTCTTCATTATATTAAGTCAATTCTAATTACAGTTTATTAAGGGAACAGCTATACTACTGTAGTGACAAGGTTGAAAATATCTACTTAAGAAAAAAAATTAAAATTGGAGTATCCCAAATTGTTTAGAAGGTAGACAAGTAAATGTAATAGTCGATTTTTTTTATTTAAGTCTAGCCATTAACATAATGACAATAGGATGATTTCCAGTGAATGCAATGCATTGTGTAATGAAACAAAATAATTTTCAAATCGTATTGTTTTGTATTTTTCTCTGACAAATTTTCCCAGACTAATTTAAATTTTTTATATAATTCCATAAAAAGAAAAAATATTAGAATAATAATGTTTCATAAATGGACAATACATGTGATACTTGTCTGGGGAAATTGTATATAGAAATATTTATGTGTAATTAAGCCCCACGTTTATACATACTGTGGCTTTAATGCATTTTATCATTGTATGTGCAGATCAATGGCACCAAAGTAATAATAAAAATCTTTGAGTAAAAAGCATAATTGCCTGTTTTCTTACCTTATTTTTAATATTGTTTTGTGTTGTATGTAATATTCAACCCAGCAAATCACCTGTCTCATGTAGAAAGCATGTATGATACATGGACAGTAATTCTTTTATAGAAAAAATAGCGAATAATTTTATATTTCAACTTACGGCCGCTGACTCATATGTGGTAGAGCTATCAGTCTGATCTTAGCTAAAGTTGACACATGAGAAAAGACATTTGAAGGGTCCGGGCAAAAACAATGGTAACCCACATTTTTAAAAAAATGAGTTGAGTACAGAAATAGGATGATAACACTCATATCTACTGACTGTGAAGAAACTCAAGTTAAAAACAACAAAGGGCCACATTTCTTTATGGGAAGCCCCATATGCCAGCATCGGAGAATGAATTTTCCGAACGTAATATCTCAATTCATGCTCAGTGTGGGTTACCATTATTTTCTCCCGCACCCTTCATTTATTGGTTTAAAATAATTCGATGGCTGGTTTCGATTATCCAGTTTACTGGACATTTTCAGGGAGCTATGGTTACCTAGCTTTTTCCAGGAATGTTTCGGAAATGTTATCACAGTGTGGTTTGGCTGGTAAACTTTTATTTTTATTTGGGCCAGTCTAGTAACTTTGGACCTAGCCATTAAATTCCACACCCATGCCCCTGTCGAGACACGAACCCGGGACCTTCGAGTCGTTGACCTACCGCCGTAGACCGCACGGCTACCCGGCCGGCGTGGTCTGCCTGAGTTGAGTAGTAAAGTTAAATTTTATTTAGCTTAAAAGTATTCCAGCTGAAAACATCAATCGAGAAAACAATGTAGCAGTGTTCTTCCTGTAATGTACAGCCTACGGAGTGGTCGCTTAAGAGGGCTCCTCGCTCCACCCACCCACCTTTTCCATTTTAAACATTTTTTAAAAATATTTTAAAAACTAAAAGTACTATCAAAAATATAAGTTCATAACGCACTAGAGCTTACAAATTACTATAAAATACAAGGAACAGCGATCTCGAGATGTTGGCCATTGATGAGTGATACGTTTTCAAAGATTATGACGTCATTATCTAATTGAAGTCTCAGAAGTTGGGGGTTCGAGCGACAAACAGACAAAAATCACAATACAAAAATATACCCCAGCCAGTAGCACACATACTTGTTTTCGACGTTGATTTTAGGTTCATTTCGTTGATTAACCGTTATCGGTTGAGAAAATGCGTTTACTTTTGAATGGTATTTCAACAAAGACGTCATTGTGTTAGTAAGACGTTAATACAACGTGTATTCAATATGTTATTTTCACACTTCTTACTAATGTTATGTAAAAAAAATATAATTAAAAACTAATTGAATGACACAAACTAATTTTGGTGCTCTCATGTGCATGTTGAAAACCGATTAAATTTAAAACCATATTTTAACGAAGTTAGAATTTCGTTGATACGACGTTAATATGACGTACTTTCAACTATCATTCATACTATGTCCTACATTTCGTTTCACACTTGTATTTCTAATTTAATTGCTTAAACATTATAATTAAAATCATTATTATTCATTATAATTACAATGAAAATAACTATATTTTTCATGTTTTCATTTGCATGTTGGAAACAGGTTGAATTTTATACTATATTTCAATGATACAGTAAAAGAGTAGTGGCCTCTCAAGGTGGATTCTTGGATAAGTGGTCAACGCGTCGAGCTACCATCGAGCAGAACGTTCCTGTGTTCGAACCCCACAGCAGCCGCTCGGATTATTTACTGTTGGAAAATTAACAACGTATATCGTGATAAAAGCAAACTGATAAAATGAAATTAAATGTGTGTATACCAATAGATAGCATTCATGCTCTGTTTTGGTCAACTAAACCCGTTCCTTCTCAACTATTATTCAACGTCGAATAAACCGTTGAACAGGCGGACATTTCAGTACATTTACAACGTTAACATAATGTTTCGGTAGTAACGTTAAATCCACGTAATTTCAACGTTTGTGTGATACTAGAGTAACTATCGAGCAGCAGTGGCTCAGTGGTAGAGCGTTGGCTAAGCATTCGGGAGGTCGTGGATTCAATCCCAGAGGCCGACCATCCTGACTGAGGGGTATCCAGAGTTTTCCCTGACGCATCAGGCAAATGCCGGGATGGTATCTCCAACTTAGGCCCTGTTCGACATATTTCCGCATCCTTTCTTCTCCCCTATCCCGGCCTGAGCCTTAGATGCCTAAAGGCCATAATTTATATATATATATATCATATTCAGCCATTTTCTATCCACTGCTGAATGAAGGCCTCCCCCGTTTTCTTTCCTCATATCTCGGTCTGATACTATCATCATCCCTGTAGCTCCTGAAAAACGCTTAATTTCATCTACCCATCTTACATTTGGACGTCATCTCGGTCGTTTCTTTTCTCTAGGAATCA
>JAGDQP010003662.1:2175-29283 GCA_022664845.1 Lepisma saccharinum
TATATATATATATATATGCATATGAGCCGCAGGGAGCAAACACCACGGCATGTTACAACGGTGGGAGGTCTATAGAGAAATGTGCATCGTTTATTTTATCGTTAGGCGTGGATTATTTCCCATTGATGAGCATTCAGGAGGTGTAATGATGAAGGTCGTAAAATATATCTGGTGCATAGAATACTAAGGGTGCCTTTGGATATCGAATTCGGCAGTAGTGTGGTAGCGATGTTTAATATGCACGATCACTTTCAAGGTTGGCTTTGATGAATGTAACTTCTTCACATGGTTTGTCGTTTTGGTCAGATCCCTCGTGTGTAGTTATGTATAGTTCTTACATGATTGTATGTATGTATGTATATTGGCAATACCTTAAATTTTCTTATTTACAAAATATTTTGGAATTTCTGTGACCTCTTTGCAAGATACTGTCGTTGGAACTATATTGCATACTGTAAATTCTTAAGATGGGTAATGATTTTCACCAAAGATCTTCAAAGTAGTGGACTTTGGTCCGGTACAGTCAGCAGTAAACGTTTATACCCAGTAGTAAAATTTTTCTCAGAATAACTTTGGAATTGGTAGATCGATTTGGATACGGTTTCCTTACCCTAAAGAGATTGTGTGTGTGTGTGTGTGTGTGTGTGTTTTTTGTTATTATAAACTTTTGCCCCACCCAAAGGGGTTTAATTAACAAAATGGAAACATTTGCATTCGAAGGAGGTCACAAAGTAATATTGACTGTATTATTTTAAGATTTTTATCTTGTCCCCAACAACCTTGAAAATTGACAGATAAAATATTTGCACAATTACTTATTAGCGTTTATATTCAACATACAGAGGTACACTGAAACAAAATTCAGGTTTAAATATCCAATACAAATATATTTAAAGCATTACCATAATTGCACAATCAAACAATCCCGTATATCAAAAGCGCAGCGCAGCCATATTGCCACGAAACCTCGTATCTTACAAATATCTATTTTTAGTGACAGTCTAGTCCTGGACTATCACAATGACACCAATCCCAGTCTTTAAATTTTACTATGTGCTTTGTAATACACGTTTAAACAAAGCTCTGTAAATACTCAATGACGCACACAGTCATGTCCGATGAAAATTGGCTGCTATTATCGAGAAGTGAGAGGAAACAAACTGGAAGGGCTGCTTTTCTTGCAAGCGTGCTTGCGATTTGGACGAGTAGCCAATTGAAACACGTGTTACACGTAGAACACGTAATAAAACACGGGTTTCAATTGGCTACTCACCCAAATCGCAAGCAAAGCCAGTAACGTACGCTTGTAAGAAAAACAAACAGACCTAAAGCTATATTTTGCCTCTGCTAACGTGATAGAATGAGCGTACACTTCTCACAACTTTAAAAAATAGTACAGATTCTATATTTGTTGATTTCACATGGCATGAATGACCTCCCTGCTTTACACTAGTAAAATGTTATAAACACTCTCCACCACAAGCCATACAGTAATAATAATAAAAAAAACCTTCCTTAAGAGGATTGTCTTATCTAGGCAACGTTATTAGAATAAATCACTATTTGTGAATTTTCGTTCTAAGGTATGCAGCAGCTGTTTATATCGCGATTTTCTTTCTGGCTACCCATTTCTTTCTGATTTCGAAGAAGTTTCTTAGCTCCCCGCTAGATGTCTCTGATGTCAATAGCTCATTTTCTTAAACATACTGATAAATTCAAGCTTGTGATTTGTTTGTACCATATTATTTGAGCTAAGAGTTTACCAGGAACTTTAAGAAAATAACCTATTGAGTTCAGAGGCATCTAGCAACGAGAAAAGAAACTTCTTCAAAGGCAGAAAGGTATGCGTACCTATTTATGAATACACACTACTATTCTGTATGGTTCTCTTCTCTATAGCATTACTTCATTTCTAGTTCGGCTGTACTAACACCAGGTGGCATCAAAGAAAAGAGAATGTGAATTTGCTATCTATAATTAGTTTATCTATGACTAACTCTTGGATTATGTTATCTCGGGGATAAAATGTTTTGTGCAAACCATCAAGCTCTACATAACGATACTGGAGTGATTGCTTAGTGTTGAAACTTAGACACCAGAGCAAATATTTAAGCTCGTTTGTCCACTTCCAGTCTAATCCAATGTGGACCAGAGTTTCAGTTCTAACTCAGTTTTTTAAGCTTCTTATCGCTGTGCGGCACGTTTTTTGGATTAAGTCTTAATTCCTGAGTTATTCATATAATAGTATACCGTACGCTGCATATAATAGAAACTATTGTAAATCATATTTACGTTTTTTTTTGCAAAAAAAATAAAAATAAACAAACGAACTGCACAGCGAATATCAAGCATAACAAACTGAGTTAGAACCGAAAATTTGGTCCATATTTGTTTAGACTGGAAGTTGACAAACAAGATTAAGTGTCTGTCCTCTTCTCTCGCTAGCTTGATATATTCATGAAATTTTGAATAGTAGCAGTCAGTCCAGTATCGCTTTTAGATAGAGGTCATAAGAGCAACCAGCCCATTATGTCACCAAAGCAGAGCAAGGATCATATAGTTACAAGTGTCATTCTAATTTACAAAAAAAAAAAAAGTATCCGTTGATACTATTTTAGTTGAGGTCTTAACCTACGTTACAATAGGCACACTCTACTTTTTTTAAAAACATGTTTTATAATATTTTCCGTTCATCTTGTGTCAAAATCAAAAAGGAATATCTGATGTGACTGGATGAAGCAATCCTTTATGTTCACGTGCAACATTTATTCCTTAAAAAGATAACTAAGTAAAAAAAAATAATGTTACTGATGAATATACCCTGTCAAATGAATGGGCAGTCCTTGTAACTCATCCAGAAGGGAGTTGGCTCAACTACGCCCCAAAATGTCCGTCTTCTGCATAGTTTTAAAGAAAAAAAAACACACCACATTTTGGGTTTGGTTTCTGGAGAACAAACTTGTGTTGTTTGCTGGTTTGCTAAACTCTTAACAAGCATTGTCTTTTGGTTTCTTCAAAATTTACCTTATATATATATATATATATATATATATATATATATATATATATGCATATATTGAGTGTATATCTGCAGGAGGTCGTCTTCTGTGTGCTATGTATTACCCTTGCGTGACTGTAGATTCATGTTTGCCATAAATCTGATGTCCTGTTCTGTTCTGTGTGTGTTTACCTCAGTGTAGGCAGACAAACTGAGAGATACTTGACGAAGGGGAAGCCTTTGAGTTGTAAGAAAACCAGCGTGCTTGTGTGTACTGTCTGAAGGGAACGTCTGAGAATTGAAAACGTTTCAGAAAAGCTCTTATCAATAAAAGAGGTATTTTCTTGAAAACAATATTCCATGTTAATTTATCTAGACAAGCGAATTTCAACCACCGGTCCGCGAAATTATTTTGTATGTCCGTGGCAAAGAGAAAATCGATTATTTAGTGTTATTTTTTTTTTTAATTTAGCGGACTATAAAGATTTGTTCTTAGTTTCTCTTAAATTCAGTCTGCCTGTCTGTAGGCAGATTTTATTTAACTGATCGTCATTAAGGATAATCTAAAGCAACGATCTCCAACAAAAGATGGAAGCACTATCTCCGTATATGTCTAATGTATTCTTATCGTTGCAAGAAATTTCCTTGCTGCTCCTATCAATTCATGCATAGAGAGTTCAGACTTTCAGGGAAGAAAGTTCATAACCAATTGAAGAGCATGACCAATTCGTTTTCCTTCATTGTTGTAATCGCTTCATTGTTATTGTGAATATCGAAACCTATAAGAAAGAAGCTCTTTCAACAATGAATAAAAAAGAAAATTAAAAATCAGTATTGATCATCCTCTTGAATTAGTTATGAACTTTCTTTCCTGAAAGTTTGAACTCTCTAGGCTTGAATTTCTAGGAGCAGGAATGAAATTTCGTGTAACAGTGAAAATACATTAGACATAGCCTATAAGGAGGTAGTGCTGCCATCTTTTGTTGGGAGATCGTTGCTTTAGATTATTCTTAATCGTGTTGGTGATTCTAAAACTGACAAAATCCTTTTCTTTAGATTTCTCTATTTAAAGAATTCACACCAAAGTAGTCGTAACATTGGATATGCGAGAAAAAAAAATCAGAATTTTTTATTTCTCAGGAAAACTTAAATTTCTTTGTTATCTTTCCAATCCAGTAGCTAATTTTTTCATATGTTGTATAGCAATGCATTTTGTTTTGAATGAGTTTTTAAAAAATCTGATTTCGGCGCGCATTTGTCGATAGTTTTCTTTTCTTCGCAAGTCTAAAAATTGGAGTTACCGAAGAAAATATTATTTTTCGTATGATTAAATGAATATATCGCAACATTTTCTTTCTATGTCTGATAAATTAAGACCGCCTTGTTATGTACGGTTTAGTTGAGTCGCGTGCGGTTTGGCTGGCCAATGGAAATAAGCGTGCATTGGCTACTCACCAAAATCACAAGGAAAGCGCGTACGTGAAAAGCCGGCTTAAGAATTAAACTATAACTGCCTATGTTATTTCAGTTCAAAAGTTGTGTATTAAGGGTACTGTTGGTTGGTTTAAGGTACTGTTAAGCAAAAACCTCTAACATGATATTCAACACTACCTCCGTGTGCCTCTCGTGTGTGTGTGTGTGTGTTTTTTTTAATCATTGTACGAAATTCCAATGCTGCTAATACAAATTCAAGTAAAGAGTACAACCTTTCGGAGAAGAAGGTTCAAGGCCTGAGCTAATGTTGACCAAAGGCCTTAAATAAAAATTGAAAATTCAAAAAGAAAGTTCACAACCATTTCAAGGGTTGAATCCGTGCTGATTTTTATTTTAGTATTTGCTCATTGTTGAAATCGCTTCCTTATTATTGTGAAATCCCGATTAATAGCAATGAAGCTCTTTCAACAATGAACAAAAAGCAAATTAAAAAATCAGCCCGGTTGAAACTCTTAAAACTGTTAGGAAAATAGGAACTTTCTTCTTTGAAAGTTTGGACTCCCTAAGCTTGAATTTGTGGTGGCAGCATTGCAATTTCTTGCAAAAAAAAAGTACGGTGCTGTCATCTAGCGTCAGAAATTGTTACTATTCACTAACCTTAAGTATATCTGATAAGAATCAAACTTAAACTTCATTGTTCGACTATGGTGGAGTCTGAAAGCGAGACCGCCATTTTGACAAGTGACTGTCGACCATCTGTACGAAACCATCGAATACTATTTGCTCAGACCTAGTGGCGAATTCAAAGGGGGGGGGGAGAGGGAGACTCCGGGGAAGATAAATTACTTTTTATAGCATTAATTGAACAAATAATTTCAGAAAAAGCTTCCATTTGTTTCCGTATCAATTTATTTTTTCTTAAATATCAATTTTGAGGGGTTCCTGTGCCATATTCCATGATAAAATTTAATAACATGAGGAGAAATATGATAAATTTGTACTTAAATACTTCATTTAGAGAGAAAATATCGAAAACGTCCCTGGTCAATTCCACCTGCGCCCCCTCCTTGCGAAAATCCTGGATTCGCCACTGCTCAGACCTGCAATGACATAAGTTGATACAGGAGTTTGTAAAAATGATTCTCTATGTGAATGAAAATTGCTGTATCAAACCCCATTCTTTAGTTCTTAGGTGTAAACTTCGTAGCTTGTCAATGTTCTTCATTAAACTATTGCATGACATGTAATGGTGTCACACTTAAGCGAAAAATATGCTACAATAATACTCGTCAATCATACTTTTTCTTCATTATAATACAAATTATCTCCTTTTACACCATATTTAGGGACCGAAAATAACGACTACATAAAATGTTTCGTCTATTTTATTAAATACAACGTTCATTACACATTTTACAACGTATACAAGGTGTTTACTCTGTAGTAAAATGACAACACAAAAAAAAAAATTGGAAAAGAACAATGTTTTATTAAAATTGGCAGAAGTAATGTAAAACAAAACACTAAATAATAAAATATTCCAACAGCTGCACTGTTCTACTTTATGATAAAGGAAGTTCAGAGTGTTTGTTATCCTACCGCAAAGAAGAAACCATAGACGTTATCTGTATTGGTTTGCTTTATAGTAGCCATTAAAGTTAAGCTTCTCTTCCGGTCCTAATAAACAAACACACGCGTCGTGGCTATACATTAGGCTGGATCTTCCTATTTTCTTTCTTCTTCTTCTTCTTTTTGTATAAGACTTTTTTGTTAACGTGCCACTGTTTTTGATTCATAAATACAACCACGTAGTGATTGACATTGAAATACTGATAATGAGATGGAGGATTCTTTAAAATTACAATGAGAAAAGGAAAAGGCGGGAATTTACTAAATGTTGCCAAGCCCTTACAAGCTTTATCTCTAATATGAGTCGATTAACAATATAGTTTAAATATATCTTTCCTTTTTCGTTGCCGAGACGAATACAAATTGTTAGCAGCTGGTATTATAGTCTGGTAGTCTCATCCACGATTCAAATTGAGATTACTTGGCCACGGTCTTCATATATTATTTAGGTATCAGATAGTTATGAGGAGGATCAACGTATATTGTTAATGAACGATTGCTGATAGCCTCCCGGACTGTGTTTTGGCTTGATTGCTTGTGAAAGGCTTACCTCCTCACCCCCATTTTCCATTAAAGAAAGAAAAAAAATAGCATTTATCTTATAGATGTTTCCCTTTCACTCTAACACCTAATAAATTAAAATCCTAAGGGGTAGTTTTAACTTTTAACCCAAGTGGTTTTTGTTACTTTTTGGGGGAGATAACTCTGAAAGCAACAAACAGGTGGTGAACATACCGCTTTCGTTTATACAGTCGTATATAGACTAATGCGTGTGAGTGATCATGGCCCGCTATGTTGAGATTGGATCTATAGTAAAGTAGATTTTTTTTTCAGAAAAAAGAAGAGGAAGAATATTTTTGCTGATTCTTTTTTTATTTTTGGCCAAAACGGAAACTAGGCCACAGGTTGCATGTTCGCTTTATCGCAGACAAGAAGAAGAAGAAGTTAAGGAAGGAAAGGAAATAGTCTGAAGGCATCTTTCCGGTGCGTGGAAGTAAAAACTTTAAGAAGATACAGAAAGAAGAAGAAGAAATTACTTAGGGATATACTTCACTTTCATTTGTCCTTGTGTGAATGTCAGGCAAATGGTGGACTTTTATTATGTTTTTCACTCTCTCTGTGCTTCCCGTTTATGCCAATTTAATGTATGCTAACATTCGAAGAAGTTAGCAGTTGCAGATTTTTTTATGGAGGACTGTACAACAACAGTAGGGCGACTTGGTTTCATCCTAGGTCTGCTGAAATATGCTACCATCACAAGTACGAATTGCTCTTTCGCAAGCAGAGATGGCAGCCTTACTCCTGCAATTGAAAACAGATGTAAGAATGTGTTATCACTTTTAATCTACAGCTAAATAAATATACTGCGGAATATTCAACTATACCTGGAAACATTTGATGCAAATCGAAATTAAAGTGATAAAAATATATTTTTTTTACTGTAAAGGAAACCTCTCAAAGGCATCAGCTATTGAAAAAACTATAGCAATAACCAGAAGATACTTTAGTTTTGATGAATTAGAAAACAGACATATCCGGGAATTGCTCAATTCGCATTCCTCTTCATGCTGGCTTTGAGTCTTTACGAATCAACAAGACTCACGTTTTGAAGAAATCGACAATGATTCGCATAAGACCTATGAATATAAGGGATTTTACTCTTAAGGAATTTTGAAGACATCTCTCGAACTATAGAAGCGTGATATGGATGGTGCCTTTACTGTCCATCAGAACTTGAATAATACGCCATCTGTAGATAAAGCTCACTGCGCCTGTCAACGATTATTTAAAGAAAGAAAACACAGATATGCTGCTGAAATACTTTTAAATTCTACGACGAACTCCAGAATATTCACGGTTCCAGGGGTCACAATTGGGGTGTCCAACGTAGGGTAATTGTGGATATACTTGAATAGTGCTTGGGAAACGGTTGGACTGACTAATGCTTGTTACAACGTTGGGCTAACCATAAATTTTCGTTTTGCTAAATTCTTTCAGGACTTCTAACCTACCTCAAAACATGACTCCAATATTTATATACAGCTGGTTGGAGGAATAAGCGACAAAGTGGACATTGATAACATTAAGGCACCAATTTTACAACCAGACACAATTAAAAATAAACGTTGGGACATCGGCACTCTGAATTATTTACGAGTTTCGATATGCAGGGCAAATAACGAAAATTGTGAATAAGGTAAAGCCAGGAGAGGTTGCTCACAATTCAAGAAAAAAAATCACTAAAATTTTAGTTTTTATGCAAATTTCTAAAAAATTACGAATATATTCGTTAGTATCTTATACACAATTACATACTATTAATATATACATCTTTTCTTACTGTTAAAACTTTTCCAGAATGATAGCAAACTCCGTACAACACTAGTTCTGAGAAAGAACTAGTTCAGATATTCCTTGATTTATAAATTCTTAACAGTAAAACATTTTGTTTGAAATATATACACAACGTTTATGAAAATTCAAGGATTTACCTTCTGTCGTAGACGCAAAATAATAATGATAAATTTCAGCGACCGTTAGTCCCTTTCCTTCCAGTCTTTCCAGGATCTTCATAATCTCTGCTATCTCGCAAATCTCTCCTGGCTTTACCTTACTTCACAAACACTTTCTCCGCATTTAAAACTAAATTTTAACTACTCGTTTAAGCAACAAATGTTTCCTAAAACTCTCTATTTATAAGCAATGCATCTCTTGTAACAATTTCTTCTGTCACCAGAAGAATATGCACAGTAAATTCAATACATTTAAACATAATGAGACAATAATGCATATTTCAAAACACGATATAATAAACGCTTGTTCCACTAATACGATAAAACCAATTTACTTCTGGTTTTGGATCAAATGAATTTGTATCTGTATTATATATTTCTACCCCGCTGAAATTAATAATATATTTTTGACATGAAAGATGTTTTGTGATTTCTGACCGCTCTATTCTGGCCAGTGACAGAGAAATAGGCATATAGCTCAGCATACCTAAAGAATATACCATTTAGATCCTTCACACGCGTACAATATTTGGGAGGAAATAAGGAGCATATGTTTCTGGGACGTTCCAGGTTTAAAATTCCTCCATATCTCTAGAATATTCTAGTAAGAGTATTCCACATTTGTGGAATACTCCTGGAATATGGTCAGCATATATGCTGCTTAAATATCGCAGAATGTTCTATGCAGACACCAGAATGCCATATTCCTAGAATATTCCATCAGAATTTGAAGTTCTTCCACACGTGCGACCTGTCTCCTCCCACGATTCTTCACTCCATTCCCAGTTTTTATTTTTTCTGTATGCCTTAACCAATCCTCCATGCTGAGTCGAAGCAATTGCAACATCGCAAAGAAATACTTAACTAGAAATATAGTTTCTTTTCAGTCCTGCATCTGTTAATTCGTACAGCGGATAATGACTAGCCTACATATTCTTTTTTGACAGAAACCAAATATAATGAATCTAAAATATTTTTTAGTGTTGAATGCGGATATGCTTTAACATCTTTTCCATCGGAAAAGCTTTTATGTGACATACGTTTAAAGTATTAGAAAATTAGTACCTATATAAAATGCTAGATGATAAATATTTATCACGTTCTAGTTTACGTAGAGGGCTGTAGATGATGATTTTCGGGCATAATTTACATTTGGAAATGTCTCTTTTCATGATCTGGCAATAGTGAGTCAGCGTACGGAGACTCCTAGATGCTTTTCAAAGATGTCGCTATATTCGCAAAATACACAGCGTCTAAAATACTTCGTTTGTAATGTTCTTCCGAAGGTTCCTTCACTTTACTCCATCGAGCTCTATACGTAACGGTACTGGAGTGAATGTGTAGTGTTGAAAGATAGACACAAGAGCAAATATTTAAACTCGTTGGTCCACTTCCAGTCTAATCCAATGTGGATCAAATTTTCAGTTCTAACTCAGTTTTATACGCTTCTTATCGCTGTGAGAAGCGGTTTTTGATTTAATTCTTAATTCCTGAGTTATTTATGTAATAATATACCGTGCTCTACATATAATAGAAAACACTACAAATAATATTTACGATTTTTGCAAGAATTAAGACAAAAATAATAAACGGGCCACACAGCGATATCAAGCGTAAAAAAAAATGAGTTAGAACCGAAAATTTGGTCCATACTGGTTTAGACTGGAAGTGGACAAACGAAATTAAGTGTCCTCTCCGCTCGCTAGCTTCATATATATATATTCATGAAATTTTCAATGGCGACAGTCAGTGCAGTATCGCTTTTAGATAGAGGTCATTGCTTGATTCTTTTGGTTTCTTAGCAAAAGGAAGGTAAGGAAGGAAAGGAAGCATTTCGGACTGGCCCCATTCTCTTCGTACCTCTTTTCCTTTCTAGAAATCTGTTGATGGAAAATATTTCCATTCTCATCACCGACAGCTCCAAGATTTCTAAGAAGAAGTCTAAGTGGGAGTCCAAGAAGTTATTTTTTAAGGGTATTTTGCTTCCCACAGTCCACATATTACCAAGACCACCAATTTTGAAAAAGTTCACCTCTGAGATTTGAAGTTAATTCACCACACACAGAGGAGAAATTGCCAGAATGATTTAAACACTTTCTTGGAATTCTTGAAAATTGTCTTACAACTAATAACATTTGAAAGTATACAACAAAATACTATAGTTTTAAAAGTAAAATATCGTGCTAACAGGTTCACTAAATCAGACACAGTTTTAATGGTGTCTGAAAATGTTTTAATAAACTTGCACAGTTTTGACTTATTGTGTGTGGGCATAACACATCTCATTCTTTTGAATAGATCTGAAATAAAAGTTTAAAGTAATGAATGCATCTCATGAAAGGCCGCAAAGAACATTAAATTTTAATACGAACAAAGTAACTGTTATAAAAACAAACTATGTTTGATGTAGAAATTATAATCACATATTTGAATTTAGAAAACAATGGACTTGCGTGACCATCTAGCTTTCTTCTGAAATAAAAATCATGGTGTGCACTCGTATAATCGAGAGTATATAATGTATGATGCTTTTCTCATATTGTTAGGTACTTAACGATATATAATAATTTGGCTTTCACAGCGTTTTCAGTAACATTGTCCATTTATTCTATTTTCAAATAAATTGGAATCAGAAACACAGCATCTCAACGTACATGTGCTGCCGACATTGGCATTAATATGTGAAAATGTAAAAGAGACACTTTGTTTTTCAAGAAAACATATGTTAATCATGAATATTCTATGAAAAAATAAAATAAAAGTAACATCACAGGGATCGAGCATGGGTCCTCTAGATTTCAAACCGATGTTTTATCGACTAGTCCAGTTTGCAAGTAGCAATTTAGAAATGCTGTTTTAGACCACACGTAGTACGTAACAATAGTCCTAACAATAGTGCTGATAGTCCTAACAATATTGTCAGGTGGAGAGAAAATTCCCGGAAAACGGGGAAAATCAGGGCCACATGAAGGGGTAAAAAAAAAAGAAGAAAAAAAATCAGGAAATTTTGTTCAATATTTTTTACATTTCTTGTTATAATTTTCAGAAATTTTGAAGGTAAATTTAACAGGTGGAGTTTTTTTTTGTTTTTTTTTACAAAATTGGGAAATGTTTAAGTATTTTGAGAGAAATGTTGCGGCGGGAAGATGACAATATAATTCTTTAGGCCAGTGTTGTCAGGTGCAGGGAAATTTCACGAAGAATGGAAAATTCTGGACCACATGAAGGGTAGAAGGGAAAAAAGACAACAGTTTGGGGAAATTTTGTTGAATCTATTTGGCACTTTTTATTTTAATGTTCAGTAATTTTAAAAGAATACTTCACAAACGAGAATTTTTTCAGTATTGTGAGTAATATATAGTGACGGAAACCTGACAACACTGAATCCTAATCACAGTTAGTCTGTAAAAAGAAAATTAGCGCGTGGACAGGTATTATATTAAGCACTCCTTCCCCCACATTCCGTACCTTCACCCCAATTTTAAATTACCGCCCCTGATTGGAAGAGTCGATCTTAAACAAGAAATGAAGAGTCCATCCTAGAAAATATGTTTCTCGTTAGACTATAAAACGAAGTTGCAGAAATTATTAACAAGAAACAGCAAACTTACAATACAAATACATGTCTTCAAGTAGATGGGAGAAACTAGTAAACAATGTACTGCAGAGAAATGGAGTAAAGACTCGTTGAAATAACCATTCATATAGCCATTGATCTCTATCTAAAACAATACTAGACTGATCGTTGTCATAACAAAGTTTAATGAACAGGCCTATATATGAAGCCATAAGCAACAATTGAATTTCTTATACAAGAGCTTTAATGCCCACCTATAGTTCAAATGGGAATTAACACTCATGTTAACTTTAATATTTCTTAAAATACTGAAAAAATAATATCTCAAGGTAAATATTAAATAATAGATTACATATTTCTTCATACGATTTATATTGAAATAAATAACAATGCAATAATCCTTTTACAGTTGCTTCAGCAAATAATACGGCGGCGAAGTTAGCGGACAAAGGGAATGTCGCGAAGTTTGCCGCCAGTGGGCCACCTGAGGAGGGTACATCATGACGCCAGAGATATTAGATATGATGAAATTTGTGGACACTTTCTCGGGTTGTATGAAAAAGGCAGCAAAATATTCTTTGTTTATTGTTGACTGAATCTGCCTGACGTCACGACGTACTCTTTAGGTGGCCGACTGTCCGCAAACTTCGCGACATTCTATTAATCCGCTAAGTTCGCTGTCCGCACCATTCGAGTATTTTTACAGTTACAACTTAAATACACATTATTCAAAACCTGTAGAGAAAACAACACAATGAAAGGGGGAGGGATTTGTAACGTTAAAAAAAAATGTCAGCATCTCAACATCAAGATGCCTATTTTTCATACTTTGATTTCATTTTTAAAGAAAGAAAATACCAGTTATATTAATATTAGTGTTAGAAGATTATTGCTGAAACACGTGTAATATTAACACACAAGACGAAGAAAATAACAAGCAGTAATAAACCTATCTTCGATCTCCTTTCCTCCACTTTTTTTTTAACCTTATTCCCTTGTTTACATGTATTAGCTGACAACATGCATTAATATGAACAAAAAGGAAGAAGAAGAAAAGGTAAATTACAAGAATGTTGGAAGGGGGAAAATATCTTCAAGTTCTTGTGTTTTCCTTTCGACTAAACCAACAGATAGAAAACCTCCTCCGTTATTTCGATGTAAAAGCTTTCCAACAAGATGCAACATGATGTCTTGTGTTCTTTTCTTGTTTTTTCTTTTTTTAAATTTCTTTCCCCCTGTTTTTCGTTTTATTTCTTTTTTTAGTTTTCATGTATTTTGTTTTGCTTGCATGAATGATAAGCCATCAGTTCTGTATTCTCGCCGAAATACAATCGACGGAAACCATATCTTTGCAGAATGGTCCGTTAAGAGCAGCTTAAAGGCATGGCGTGCCATCTTTCTTTCGTTTTGACCCATCCGTACAATAGTATATACCTCACTTACATTAACCTATATTATACATATTGTATATATGTATGTGTGTGCATATACAGTTTTGTGACTGCTAAGTCGCGTGTGTATGTGTTTGTATGATTGAGGGGCAGGTGCTTCAGTACCACGATTCCCCCTCCTTCTTCTAACGTTGAGGAGCGTTCTATAGCTTCAAGACATATCCAGGTTCAGGCGAGACCCGTTTGAAGAAGATTTGAATGAGTGCTGTTGTATGTCAGGCTTGTTTCCAAATATATCTTCTCTCTCTCTCTTGTGTACAACAGTCTGTAATACTGTAAGCATAACTTACTGCTGTTGGGCTAGCTGGCTAATGTATGGTTCTTTTTCTTTATATTCATGGATGGAAGCGCTCAGCAGCTGACCATATACATAGATGCCATCGCCAACTAGCTGAAGTAACACATTCTACACGCACAGCTCCACCCCATTCTATCCCCTCCTTGTCCCTCACCCTTCCTAAGAGATGTGAATGTCCTCTTTCAAACGTAACTATCTACTGGATGTAGTTGTGAATATGCAATGGGTGTCTATTTTATGGTCGAGTGTGTTTTGAAGCGCATAATAACTTCAGTCCACGGTTGGTCAAATAATGTAACTCTCTGTTTGACAGTCAGGAAAGTCCTGCAATTGAATCTTGTATGAGAAGTTCAATACATATCATATCGATACTATAACTGACAAACTTAAAGACGTACACCCAATAATTATCAGTATCAAGAAACTTCGTAGACTTCATCCTCTGCTTTGTTGGTCCTTCAATTATCTCCTTCCCACACAAAAATCCATCCCACCTCTATAAAGCGGACACCTCCCGTAACGGACATATTTTGTAATCCTCAACCATCGTTATAACAAGAAACGTATTGGGAAACCTCTCTAAAGCGGACACGGGCAGTGTTTTTCTCTCATTTATAGGCAATATTTACCTCTGTATAACGGAAACTTTCAAATTGATTTAAGAAGAATTCGCGGATTGTCATACAGAATGTTTGGACAAGTTCCCTTCCATAGTTCGTAATTACAGTCCGAAAAAAAACAACACATTTTTAACGCTGATGGAACTGGACATTTTTCTCGTTCACTTCCGGACAAACGATATGATTGATGGGAGAAATGTACTTATTAGGATGGTAAAATAGCAAATGTGCGGCGCAAGACATCGAAAAGGAGATGAAAGAGAGAAAGTCATATGAAGTGAAAAGTTACACAAAAACAATAACCCATTTCTCACTTTTGGACATTTCTACTCTCGACTCTCTCTCTCTCTCTCTCTCTCTAAGAACAATACAGGGTCCCAATTAATTCACAAACATACAGAAGATGTAATATGTAGTGTAAACAATAATAAAAACAGAAAATATTATTTGTAAGTTGTGCCCTGAACATGAAGTACAATTTAGACCGCAGAAGTTAGTAAAGGGAAGATTTTAGTTATATTTATACAGTATAATTGTTTCATCCACCAGGTTGGTTGCATATGACATTGCTCAATAATTTACGTAAGAAAATATTGAAACCTCTCTAAGGCGGACACCTCTCTATTGCGGACAACTTTTCATTCCCGTGGTTGTCCGCTTTAGAAAGGTTGCACTGTATACTTTATTTTACAACTGTTTTGTACAGCCAAGATATGTTGTAAAACGTACGAAATCACTCTCTACAACAGGAGAGCGATCTTAAAGTACAAATATTTGATCTTTCTCATAGATATTTACGAGAATATATATTGTTTATTTTACAGACTTTTCTTTAGTTCACAATGGTTCGTGGTGTCCTTAAATCTTGCAACGTTAATTTAACATTAGGGTGACCAGATATAATGATTTTCGCAGGGCAGTATTGTTTATTAAAGGATTATCTTGAGTGATTCGAAAGAGTGCAGATTATTAAGAAGAGTCCTTTGTTTTCAATATGTACTACGCATTGTCCTGTTTTCTAACTCCAAAATTGAGTTCACAATAATTGTGATATTCGCTATGGAATAAGCTGTACAATGATATTATATGCGACAGTCTTATTTCTTAAAGCTAATTGGTGACAGAGAACGTGTTCCTCAACATCATATATTTTGGAAATGTTACTTCTTTTAAGTTGAAAAATTTCGAACATGTTATAAAATATAGTAAGAAGGAATTAAGTGAGGATGAGCAGATTAACCGCCATTTAAACAACATTGTGCCCTGTTGTTTTCCTTCTCATAATTTGGTCACCCTAATTTAACTCATTTCCCGACGTCATACTATGATGAAATTTTGCACAGCGACTTGAGTCCAGTGACAATACAATATTCCAATGTTACTTTCATATATTTCTGTATTTATATATTTTAAAAGCATATTTATTTTTTATTTTTAAATATTAAACTTACACCTGTAACGATTTAGCGTTTGACTGATTACAGAACACTTTAGGATTTGGCTAATAATAATAATTAAAAATACTTTTTAAAGACATACTTTTTTTTAAAACAATTCGTACTAAAAAGAAGTAAAAAATAATTTTGTGTATGCATGACTAAAACAAAAGCATGGGAAGCGCCAATTGAAGAATTTATAAAGTGACTGTATATGAGAGAGCGCCTCATGCTTCTCTTTTTAGTCATGCATAAACAAAATTATTTTTTTGCTTTTTAGTACGAATTGTTTAAGAATTATTTAATTGTCTTTTAAAAAGTTTTTTTTTATTATTCTCGAAGATATCAATTGCGCGTGGTCACGGGTTCATTCCCTCCTGAAACTTTTGAACGCAATGCTTCGAAGTTCACTTCACCAAAAAGTGTAGGTCTTGTCCTCAGACGCTCACCAGCTCAATTTAAGACATTAATAACAATTCGGGCAATCAATCGAAGACATCATTGCTCCGACTTTGTTTGCATATTTTGAACAAAAGTGGAATTTTGT
Organism: Lepisma saccharinum; assembly: GCA_022664845.1. Lineage (NCBI taxonomy): Eukaryota > Metazoa > Arthropoda > Insecta > Zygentoma > Lepismatidae > Lepisma > Lepisma saccharinum. Next base: position 18,679 of record JAGDQP010003662.1, read on the forward strand.
AGTGAAACAGATATTTCTCCAGATGTTATGAATAATGTGATCCATATGAAGGGAAAGCATGGATGTAAATACGGGAGACGGATCGACTGGATCAATACAATTAAGCTGGGTCAACTTGACGCCGGTCTTCTATTAATCTTGCCTGGATGATTGGGATTAACTTGCGTCTTATTGGTTGGCCTATGCCTGGGTGTGTGGAAGCAAAGAATGGAGGAAGATCTAGCTAAGGAAGAGAGGAGAAAGATTGGAACATTTTAAATATGGAACTGTACGGAACGTGATGTTCAGTTGTTGTTCTTGTTTTTTAATCAATTAGACCTGCCAGGTACTCATGGCTTGCGCTGGCTTCAATTTCGGGCCGGTAGAAGTATATCCGCCTCCCGTATTTACATTCATGAAGTGAAAGAAGGTATTTTGTCAATTTGATTGATTTTACAGATAAGATAAACTTAATTGTATGCGCGGTAACAGCACTACAACTTAAAAATTCATGATTAACATACTTTTGACTAGCGACAGGAACAGCACATTGTGAAAACATGAGTTAATCGTGTGTGCAATAAAGAAAAATACCGTACCTGACTTATCTAACCTCCACATGCGTTTATTCACTAATTTTATTAAATTTTCTAATGCGTTTACATATATCGATCCCGGGTTCCTTGGGTTAGCTTTCCAACATATTACCAGTACACTAAATTGGGAACTACAAGCACATGCTTTGAAGTACTTTTTACCTTTAAGGAGTAATACGCATGCGCGAGAATGGATCAGCCTCGTGTGCTCATCCTGTCGTTACATGCATTGGCACATCAAACAGAGATTTGCTTGTCATGGGCGCATTCAACGGACTAAGGTAGCACTAATCGCTGAGAGAACACTTGAATCTTATTGGTTTGCCTATAGATAGCAACCAATACAATTAAAATGTTCTCTCAGCGCTAACTCAGTATATTGAATGCGCCCATAGACGGACTATGTATATATTTTTCTTACATGATAATCTGTTCAAAAGACTTTTTTTAGACAGCCAACAGATGGCAGTTTGATATCCATTTGGCAAAAAGTGGACAAAGAACACTTTATTACCAGTCGTCTTTACATATCTTCTACAATTTGTAGCAGAAAAAAGTGTAAGTTGTTACAGGGTGAACATGATTTTATTATAAAAAACTCTTACAAGGATTTGGTTAATCATCCCGGAACATCATGTAAACTGATTGTTGGGTTTAAAAGACGAGTCCAGTTCAGGGGATTCTGTTTGAAGTTAACGTGCTTCTGATAATCTAGTGTCACATACGTATTGATGAGAAACAGTACATGTACAGCCACAATAGGATTTACGGCACTTTTCTATTTCGAAGGGTGCGAGTACATTCGAGATATCTTTTTGCAGTCATTACACATAGACTGATCATCATGATCATGCCAAAGGACAATCTAACAAACACCAGCTTCCATCTGTGGTACAGAAAACATCATCTAAAGTAACTCCAAAATGTTCATCATTGAGCAAATCTTCCAAACACAAACGTAGCACGGATCAACTATCCAAAACTAGTTCACGATCTCAATCACCGACCGTTCATCATCCAGGAAGTTCAAACTCACCTCCTACGAAGAAATCGCATAGGCTTAGCATCTCCGAAAGCGAATCAGATTACCAAATGAACGACTCCGATTCTGAAACGAATGACAACCATGCTTCCAATCGTTCATCATCTGAATCTCTTCATGCTTATCTCCTACAAACTTTGATACAAGATATCAAGCACCTGACAAACCAGCTTACATCGCCCACTTACGTTTTCCAGAAGAACCAACACCTCCTCAGTCAGCCCAGCAACCAATCACCATAGAGCAACTGCTACGTTTCTTAACCATCACCCTTCAAAACTTCTTTCCATTTGATACGGAAAACGCCCTCCGAGAAATCCAATACGCTGCACAAGAAATCTTCAAACTCACACTTCACGCAACATACTCCGGACCATATGTTCACTTCTCTATCCCACATCCCAAGATTAGCTAAGCAGCAGCAGAATCATCACTGACTCACACTTCACCACCATCTTTGCACAATAATCATCAATGTAAGACGAAGGGTCCATCCGTCTACCATAAATTCCTAGAGTAGCCCCTAGGAGAGAAGATTTATCAATCACCTGTACTGTTTATAAATGTTGTGACGTTAATTGCACTTCATGCTCATCTTTTCATTAATCACCCAACCATAATGATTATAAGCGCAAAGCTTATAATATGCAAGATAATTAATTAATGCAACTCAAATAAAGGATAATAAAATATTAATACCTCCCTTAGACCACCCTTCCTTAAACACTTTCCATTATCCCTTCAGATCCCTTTCCCATAAAGAGGGCGTAACCCTCTGATGGGTGCTAATCACATTGGTGGCTAGCAATTGTAAAAAAAAAAAATCCAGTCCAAGGAGAATTTTTGAATAGATTTACAAGCAAAGCTAGAACTATTGAAATAGGCCGTCTTCATTCCAGTCATAACACAGACAAACAAAGTCTTTAGTACAGCATGCATTGTCGATCAGTTTCATGATAATCTCAAACGAATTGAGTTGAATTTGTTCATGGCTTTTTGTCATCTTTGTTCTAAGGTAGGGTAGAGAACGGGGCCAGGGAATTACTTAAAGTGCCATCCCGGCATTTGCTTGGTAAAACTGAGGGGAAAGACTTTGAAAAACCTCAGTGGATATCCACGAGTGATAATCTAAATGACGATTACGTTAACTTTGTTTTTAAACAACTGTTCAAATTCTTGTTTGATTGAATAAACAAGAATTAATATTTCAATTTTGGTTAAGGCAGTGAGATGCTTGGAAGTGTTTAATATAGCTTTGATGTATCTGCCGTAACTCCTAATTGTCAATTGGGTTTACGCAGTTGTCGAACTGATAAATATTAACTAGGGGGATGGCATGCTTGAGATATTCGAACTCAGTTTTAATATTAGCTGTGCAGAGCCGCTTCTGTTGTTTGTCCTACCACTAAAATTGACCAAAAACAGACCATAATATGAATAGTAACACCAGTGGTCAAAGTTGGCTAGAAAAGGTAAGGTACTCTTGCATCTAGTGGCGGCGATTGCCTATTGAAAATAAAGGCAATAAGCTCCCATTAATAAAGAGGTACGCCAAATCAATATAAAAAGGTGTATTAACTTCTTCTGTACAAATTGCATAAGTATTTACGTATTTATTACATTACGACCTTTTGATTATAGTTGCGGTATGATAATATGGATACAACGCCTGTTCTAATTTTAGCATTAAGGACACTGGTTAAGTTGGTTATTTTCAGCAAATAACAACTTCCTCGCCCCACAAATTGAGAAAATGGTATTTTTGTGGGTCCCCGAATAAAAAAAAATCCCTTTCGGCAGGCCTACAGGCTGAGGTAAATCTCGATTGTTTTTAATTTTCAAAAATTCAAATCTTGCCTAATATGAGCGCTATCGAGAAACTAGTTATTGATTTATAGATTAATCATTAAGAGCTTTCCAACGATACCCCACAAGACGTGGTTTTAAAAATTTCAAATTTCGAATTGGCCATAGCGTTAGTTACTTATAACTTTGCTCCTTAAAGCGAAGTTCAACGTAGGTCAAACTATATTTTAATGTCAATGTGCAAGTGGCCCAAGGTTATCCCAACGGTTATTTTTCACTTGTATGCAACCAAAATAGTATCAAATTACATACTGAGGAAATTTACTGTTTTTGTAAACGAAATTATGCATATTTTTATAGTAGTTATAGAAAGCAAACTTTATCTTGATTACATCCTATCTTCATTCCATTTCACAATTTACTCTCTCGTCTTCATTGACAGTTGAAAATATTTTTACTTGTCTGCGGCAGGATTCGAACCTGCAGCCATGTGATTTATTATACGTTGTTATCGCTAGGGAGCCACCCATCAAGACTAATACGTAAATTATGCTGTATACACTTGATCAATTCAGACATGGAAGTGACTTTTACAGTCTTTCCATTAAGCAAGGAGCTTGTAGAAGTGTTTGTATGTATTTTTGTATAACACGTGTTATTTTTCCATTACATAGACTTCCTCGAACACACGACGCTCTTCGAAACAATGTCGGCCATCGAATGATATCGCGTAATGAAATCTTCATAGAGTGATATTTCTCTAAACTTGATATTTTAACCTGCAAAGTTTTTTTTTGCACGCTTTCTGGTTGAATTACAACATGTTTGTTAAGTTTCAAGAATGTCGGAATATCGTATAACACCAATGTCAATCTATGTTTACTCAGAATGGCCAACCATGGTCGATATCCGCGTTATTGGCTCAGTATTGGCCCGACATTCTTGTGCTGCTAGGGAGGCCCTTTATGTACCTTGTAGTTTGATTGGAAATGAAAGGCCGAACACTGGATGATATTATCTCAACTTGCGCGCTGAATGAACAGTGTTACCAGTTGTTAAATTGTTTTTATGTCCGTTGCACTATGAAAGTACAAAAGCCTGGAAAATATATAATTATATATACACAAGGAAATACATAAATACTCACTGTACGTAGTAATTTCATTTAAAAAATAACAAATATCCATTCATTTTTTAAAAAAAATCTGCACATGCATCTGTCAGTACTGGTGCCTGAGCGAATGTTGTAATAACAGTCACTTGTTTGCTCCAAATTTCAAACTGGAGTCAGATAACCAGTGTCGAAACGCCACGTTGTATTTTCCTCAACTGGGAGCGAAATTATATCATCTGTGTGTTGGTTTTTGGTCATAGAAACAAGCATTGGGCCAATGTATGTTTTAACTTATTATTTACGGTTAACTCTACGCTCCCTAAAATGTTACCAATCATGCACATGTTATTGGTCACGTTGGTCCTTCGTTACTTTACTCCACATTGGCTTATCTGGTGCTTTTGTGGTTGGGCCTTCGTTGGAAATCCAACCGACCACAAAACAACATGGACAACATGTAATGTACATTGGCCCAACGAAGCACGTTACTTGGGATATATGTCTGTATAATATTCAAGAGACCAAATTTACTTTTTGTGTTTTAATTTATTTCCTTTTAGAGTCAATATAGAATATAGTAACTAATTTAGTTTTTGTTTCGGACCGGTCAAAATCGTTACGCGGGCCGTAGATTGGAGACCTCTGCTTTATGATGTGACTTCGGACAGCATCCAACCTATTAGAAACATAAAACGTACAATGTAGTTGTTATTGAAAAAAAAACTCACCAAATGGTTTAAATAGCCCTCTTTTTGAAGCACAACGTAGGAGATTTGATCTTGTGTGTCGAACGGTAACCTTTTTTTTCTATTCGTTGCATAATCTTCCTTTCATTATTGTAAAATATCTTACTCTGAAAAAACATTTATTACTTACATTACAACACATGTACTATATTATTTCCGACCTACTTTTATAAGATAAGATAAAATGAATTTTATGGGCTGTAACACCACTATGGCTTACGCCCGTCCTGATAGACCTACTTTTATGTTTATAGTTAACTTGTATAATGGAAGGTGATTGTGTTTAAAAGAACGAACCCTCAAAAGACAACGATTTTTTGCAGAACGGATCTAGCCTCTGTAGTCGAGGTGCTAACGTCTTGAACTTCGGAAAAGTAAGATGTAATAGGTACGCTGGTTTGAATTCCGTGGCCGACCATTTTGACTTAGGTATTCCAGTGTTTCCTACAGTATTACCAGGCAAATTCCAGGAGGTAAGACTTGGCTGACATCTTTCTCATCCTGTCTGAGCCAAAGATGCCAAAAGGTCGTAAATATATTCAATTAAATTCTGAAGAAATGAACTAAACCTGTAAAACATCTGTCATATCTCAGTAATTAACGAAGCCTAAGAGTTTATATTTGAAGGCTACAGGGAACCTCCGCAATTCCTTCTTCATTTGGTGTTTTTTTCCGACCCCTTTAGTTATTTTTCGGCCTTCATAACCTGGCTACTCTGTTACCCAGCATCAGTAGACAACATGGCGACTCTACCAGTTCTCTCTGTCCATTTTCTCCCCTCTCATGTGAGAATGCTTCTGCGAAACGTTGCTGATCTTCTATTGTGTTTGTGAAGTTTAATATTAGCCTGAATATATCATCACTTCATGATTCAAAACAAAAGTTATCTAAAAATGTTTACCCTATTCCCAAAACACTGAAGTGAAATGTGATATCACTTGGGATCTTAACTTTAGGACGTAGGGGCACAATAATCGATATAAAAAATAATAAATGAAGTCTGATTTCAGTTAAATATTTATTTTAAATTCCCGAAAACTAAATTTCAATATACCGAAGAGAGTTAATTACACTAAATATAATTGTAATATTTTGCAGTATCTCAAAGCTGCAGAAATTTATTAAATATATTCAAAACATTAGGGAAATATTGATACGAATTTGAACAATAACTTCTCTACTGTATCTTGTCTCAATAACTGCACCTTTTTACAGATTGTTTATAGGAAGACTTGTTTTTAAATATTTTTAGTTTCAGTTTGAGATGGGAGTTCCTCAATCAGTCACAAACACTAACAGCTCTTTAAATAGCTTTCTATTTCTTTGATTCTAACTTCTTTGTGGTGGACAAACTTGCCTAAATGACTTAAAATTAAATTCAAATTCAAATCTGATTTTAAATTCTTACATGATTCCATAGTGCATAAAGCACTCCAGCAAAAGCACCTGAAGAAACGAAGTTGAGCCATAGACCAATAACGAGAAGATTTTCTTCGACATTTCCTGTACCGGTAAACCTTCGCTATTAGCGACACAATATGTATGTTAAGTCGTCTGTAATAATTCGGAGATTGATCTTGCAACACTGCTGTGAGGGCAGTTTTATACATTTTCTAAAGACTGTCTCGTGCTCGAGAATTAGCCGGAAGCTACGTTAGCAGTTGAGCACAGTGCTGACCTCTTGGAGTCTCTGTGCAAGTCGCGTGTGCAATAAAAAAAAACACCGAACCTGACTTACCTAACCTCCGAATGCTCTTGGCGACTACCTTTATTAAATTTCCTAATGCGTTTTTTAAAACGAAAAAAAAAGTTCATTTTCTTTAAAAAATAAAATAACAACGCAGTATTAGAACCAGGGACCTCTAATTCAGCTTCCCGATATGTTATCCACCACGCTATGTTTCCAGTTACACAAGCACCACTTATTTGTGTTACTTATAGTTCAAGGCGTTCTGCGCCTGCGCGTATTAGCACTTCCAACGTGTTCAACTGCTGACGTAGTTTCCGGCTTATTTGCAAGCTTGAGAAAGTCTAATTTTCTGTGCTGATGATTTTCTGTACCGAGACATTCCAGAAAATCAAACTTACAATTCATTCATTTTGTGCGCAGTACCTAGAAAAGATATTTCACAATTTTTCAATTTAACTGCTGGTTTCTTAGTTCATCACCGAGCTTAAATTTATAACACTGGAGCGTTCTATTACATATAAAATAGATTTAGTACTTTCTCTGAAACCAAGACACAAGAGAAAACAATTGCTTTAATTGTTCACTTCTAGTTTAACCCCATGGACGTAAATACGGTAGACGGATTGACTAGCCCAATACAATAAAGCTGGGTCAATTTGGCGCCGGTTTTCGATTAACCTTGCCTGGTGAATTGAGATTTACTTGCGTCTTATTGGTTGGCCTGTGCCTGGGCGTGTGGAAGTAAAGAATATATGAAGATTCTCTCTTCCATCTCTACTAAGGAAGAGAGGAGGAAGATTGGAATATTTTAAATATGGTGTTGTACGGAATGTGATGTTAATTTGTTTTTTTTTTAAATCAATTACACCTGCCATGGCTTGCGTTGGCTTCAATTTCGGCACGCTAAATGTAGATGCGTCTCCTGTATTTAGATCCATGGTTTAACCAAAACAGATGAAACTTTCACTTCTAACCATTGAGCTCTATAGAATAATACTGGAGTGATAGGCTAGTGTCGAAGAATAGATGCCCTCAAAGATTTAATTTCGATCGTTCATTAAACCTACATGGACCAAATTTTCAGTTCTAACGCAGCTTTTTAAGCTTGTTAGCGCTGTGTGGCTCGTTTTCTGATTCTTGAGTTATGTATGTACCGGACACGTCGTTCTCGCGGTAGTAATTCCGAAGTGGATGAAAGTGATTAATGAACACAAAAAAATATATCTAATCTAATTTTTTAACCTAGGCTAGCCTCTGCTAATCTAACGCAATGCACCTTAACTTGTAAAATGTTCAAAATACGTATATATTTAAAATAATATAACCTGACTTTTCTAACCTAATCTCACCCAATGGTAAATTATACTGCAACAAGAAATTGCTGTACCGGACTGTGCATATAATCGTAAATACTGTGGATAATATTTACCCGTTTTGATGTGGCTCTTGACTGTTTTTTTGCGTTTGTTGTCGCTGTGTGGTCTGTCTTTTTTTTAATAAAATAAGTTATGATTTAATTCTTGCATAAAACGTGAATATTATTCACAGGATGTGCTATTATATGCTCAGTCCAGTATGTGCATTAATAAAGAATTACGGCATAAATCATGGCTACGACATGCATGAAAAATTGAGTTAGAAATTAAAATGTCTATTTTCGAGAATTTTTTTTTTTAAAACGTCAACTTTACATCGCACTGCGATGCTCACTTTTCACTTATATCCCTGTCCCTGTGTTGACGTACTTCCGTTTAAATTTTCACCGAAGCGAAAGCCTTGAAGATTTACCTCATGAAGTAAGCGTCCGATCATAATAGTTATGATGGTCGAAGTTGTAATATGCCAAAATCTATTTTCTTTTCAATTTTCCTGTCAAAAACATTCTTATTTTATCATATATATAATAAGTGTGTTAGGAAGGATTAAGGTAGGTTAGGAAGTTCAGGTTCGTTTCCTTTCTTTTCATTATCCATTTTAAACGTTGTGTTACGACTGTCACTTGTACTATTATAATCGGCAAGTGGTGAAGTAGGTTTGAACGGATTGTAGATGGAGTAGTGAGGACGACGTGAGGGAGAGGGAGACTTGGCTGGCAGGGATGTATTTAGGAGGGGGGTCCAGGGGGGTCCGGACCCCCCAAACCTAGCGTTTTATGGAAAAACAGTAAAACTTCAGGCGTAATTATACATATTTAATATACATTTCAGGCCCAGACACACCTTGGACCCCTCCGGAAGCCCTTGGACCCCTCCCAAAACCAAATTCTGGGTACGTGCCTGTTGACTGGCTTTGTGTGTTTTGTTCATAAATTAAAAATAAATCAATTGATTTTTTTCGTGTTTTCCCCTCTTCTCTTTGTGTGCTTCTGCTTTTCTTCGTTTCTTCCCTACCTTTTTCGTATCTCGGTATGTTTGACTATAAATTATTGGCATAGCATGGAGATATATTCAGATGGACTAGTTTATTTCATTTCTAAAAGTTGCTATATTTTACAAACGAAAGGAAATAGTATTTTTAACTATTTATCTACAAATTATCCAGATGATGTTAAACATACCTTCTCTGAACCTTACACTGATTGGAACAAGAAATGAATATCCTGGGTGGTATAAAAGTGTCTTTCACTTTGAAGTCAGGTTGGTTGCCTACCCTAATGGCGTACAGTTGGTCATAATTTTGTGGTGAGAAAGCAATGAATTTGCCATTTCCTTACCCCCAGTTTCTTTTGTCCGTGGCTGTACTCGTAGATAGAAAGGAAACAAAATTCCAGAGAGAGAAGTTTGGCGTATGTAATGAGTATATTCACGTAGGGCAGTAGTAAACATTGAATGTCAAGAAGACTGAGGAAATGAATTGAGGATTTAAAATACATTGTTCGTTTTAAAGACTGAACTTTAGTTACCAATGTGTCTGAAGCGTCTTACATGTGGTCCAAAGCTGTGAATTTGAGACACTGAGTAATGTGCAAGCGACTAAAAGACTGAGAGATACAGAAAGAAATAGATGCATGTTAGAAATAACTAGGAGGAACAGAAAAAACAAATTAATTGATTGCATCAGAAACGAAGGTGGAAGATTTGATTAAAACTGGGAGGAAAATTAAGTGGAAATGGGTCTGTCAGATAGCTAGACGAGCAGATGAAAAATGGAAAATTATATTCTACACTGGATTCCTAGAGAAAAGAACCTACCTAAAAACGGCCAAATACAAGACGGGTATCTAAAATTACACGTTTTCCAGGAATTCCATCAATGAGAATAGCAGTTGACCGACAAGGAAATAATGGGGGCTGTCTTTCATCCAGCAATGGTTTGGAAAATGGCTCAATATGATATCATGATTGCGTTAGTGCATAGGAAATGGCTGAAGAGAAAAATATTATACAGAGAGAGTCTGAGAATGATGTAGTTTCTTAGAAGTTGCTTTCCTTTGCTAAGCAAATTACGTTAAGATAAGTAATCGTAATTACACGTCCGTTGAATCTACTTATCCATCAAAAATTGCCTGTCACATGAATTCAATTACGTTGAAATCTCGCCTATGTAACTTTAAATGCTCTGCTCAGATACACTCATCACACATGCATACATACGTAATTAACCTCATGTACATAGAAGAGAAACAAATGAAT
>JAGDQP010003662.1:29683-91793 GCA_022664845.1 Lepisma saccharinum
GAGAGAGAGAGAGAGAGAGGAAGAGAGAAATTAAATTGGACGGAAATCTGTGAGGACTCACGTGAAGTAACTAATAGCTCCTTTACCTAAAGAAGACTCCATGAACAATTGTTCCAGTTTACTTCACATCCCCATGATATTGTGTTATCTTTAAAATTTTCTCATGCGTATACGAACGCACAATTAAGAAACTCTCCTAAGAAGTTAATGCCACGTATTTTTCTTTTCAATCTAACATATTAACATATGGAATTGTAGGGTAATAAATGGTATCCAGCCACGAAAGCGACATTAAAAGCGAATCTTCACTGTATTTCCATAATACAGGAAATTACTGGTTCATTTCCAATTTTCTTTCGTTTTTTTTTAATATATTATTTTTCTCAAAGGATATCTAAATGAGAGAAAAAAATATATATGTTCTTTTTTTCATATATTAAGGCTCGCTTTCACTTCTTTCATAACGACAAAGTTGATAATACATATGCAAAAGTGACCAGAAAACATGAAAAGAATCTATTGCAGTCATGCAGAAGTAATAAATAATATTAATAATAACAATAAAAGACTATTTATATCACGTAAGATACGGATTTCAGCTGTTATTTGAGTAGAGAACCAAAGGGGTGAATGAGAAGACAGAGCGAATAAATTATGATTTCTTTTTTTTTTTAAGTATAGTCAACGGAATATAATGTTTTTTTCTCCCTTTCCTTCATGTGACAATTTCCGTTTCGTCACCTAATTTTTCAATTTAACAGTTACCAAACGAATCCAGTTTTAAAAAACGACAAACAATAAAATTATTGCCAACAGGCATTTACAGCATATTGCATACAACCTGTTGTTGGAGTTTATTTTCCAGCTGTGTTCTTCGTATAATACAATCTTGTCATTTCTGAAGCCTTGTGTTGGATAACCAGTGAACTGTACGTAACGATACTGGAGAGCTCGATAATTTTCTGAAGACAGGTGCAAGAGGAAACATTCAACATATATTTTCCATTTATGAATTAATCCAAAATGGACCAATTTTTTTAGTCCTTTACACTTGTTGGCGCTGGGTGTCTCGTGCACTTCCAAACCAATAAGGGCCATTTTTTCAGTTCTAATGCCCTTGTTATCGTTGAGCGGCCCACTTTAATGCCTTAATTGGTGCAAAAACAAACGTAAATATTATTTACAGTATGTACTATTTATATGCACAGTACCTACATAACTCAAGAATTCGGATATAAATACAACTGGACGCACAGCGGTAACGAGCACAGAAAAACCGAGTTAGAACTGAAAATTTGGTTCATATTAATTTGCATTGGAAGTGGTAATTTGGACTTTCGAGGTTAAATGTTTGTTCTGGCTTCTATCGTTCAAGATTAGACGATTACTCCAGTATCGTGACGTAGAGCTAGATGGTTAAAGCTTTGAAGTCATGATGTAAACAGTACAGACAATGCACAAGCTGTGAGTGAAATGTCAGGAGTGATAAAGCATAGAGTTAGAATATAATAGAGGTAGCGTGAGGCTATTTTCTTGGCGAGGGGAGTGAAGCCAAGAGACGGAAGGGACTAGGAACTTCCACCACATTGACTGGCTCCCTATTTAGAGGCCCTGTATTCCGAGTATTGCCTTCTCATTCTTTCTTATGGGAAGAGAAAGTTATTCATGAGACGTGCGCATATGAGATCAAACCTTCAAAATAAGCTATTGCTGTTTGAAAAGACAGTTGATTGGCAGAGAGTTGACAATTGTAAAATGCTTGAAAATGTCCCAGATAATGTTGTACTGTACATTGTAATCACACGACAGAAATGTGCGTTTCAAAAAGGTCACCAGCTGACCAATAGTACTCGATATAAGGGACTGTAATGGAGACCACACAATATGGCTACCGCTAATCCATAAATTTGGCTTCATGTGACGTCATGAAAGCTCACTCACTCTATTCAGTTCCTAACTTTATGAATTAAATTAACAGCCAGCTGTCTTCATCGATAGATACAGCGCGCGGTGATTAAAGGTAGTGGATCAATTTTTGAAATAATAATGCAATGGATTGATTTTTATGAGGAAAAGGTTTTATGTCAGAAAGTACACAAAGATTGAAAAGATTGATTGGTATAATGAATGTAAGCTACATGTGGAGAGTTTCTCGATTTTGACGACCAAGCAGAGTATAGCAATCTGTGAGGAATCAACATTTACGATTAGTTACTGATGATAGCTGTAAGCTAATAAAAATTTGAATTTATTATCCGCCGTAATTACACAAGTCAAAGATAAAAAAAACTTGAGATGGTTGCAAATTTATTAAACGTTAACGAGACTTTGTACAGTAGATATCTACTGAAGAGACCAATGATGTATTCTTAAGCTATTAGTCATAAGACTGAATCATGCAATTCAAACATTAGAATGCCAAAAACAGAAGGAACTAATGAAGATGTTCTTTGTAATATCAAGAGCCAAGACATACCAATACTCAATGTTTAATGAGTAAAGGAAGAGATTCTTGGAGATACCTCTTCAACGTACATTCCTTCGCCTTTGTACTCTAACTTATTAAACGAATTAGCATATCCTGATGCCTCTTCCGGCACATATGTATAGAAGGAGGAGTTTGCCACTCTCTGGATAAGAGTTATAATTAAGAGGTCACTCACTTCACACATACATACGCAATGAACACACACTCATAAGTTTGTAAACCACATGCAACGCAAAGTCCATTGTGTCGATTTCTTTACCTTACATCAGTTCGGAACTGTTTCCAACTTCATGATAGGGTTTCAGAGGATTTACATTAGGTAATATTATCATAATCATCATGGTAGTAAACTTTGGTAAACTTTATTTTATATGGGCCAGTCTAATAACTGTTGACTTCGGCCAGTCACGTTCGAAGACACCCATGCCCTCATTATTATAGTGTAGTGATACATATTAATAGGCCATTCAAACCAAATTTACCATTTTCGATTCGAAAATCTTCAACCATTATGTCTGAATTGAATTTATTTATGGGTTTTACGAACGTTTCCAGCCAGTATTGTGATCTAATTGGAGATCTGCTGTGAATAAAAGACAGTAGCGATCAGTGTATAGAATATGACTGCGAATTATATAATAATTCACAGTCATAATCAATCCACTACTGGATGAGACCTCTCCTGCAGGGAGAAGTTGGTCTACTGATCCCACGCTGACCAGACGTGTTGGGAGAGGAGAGCCGAAGCTCTCAGCTGTGATCGACACTGTATTTTATTCACAGTAGGCACTGTTCCAGACCCCTCTCGCTTTGAAAAAAGAACACTTGTCAGAGCCGGGAATCGAACCCGGGACCCCACGATCAGCAGTCAGCGACGGTAACCACTAAACTAGGAAGTGGTTTATGAATTATATCTTAACCAATTCACTTTATATGTCAAAGGCATATTACAAAAAAAAAAAAAACATTTACGTATATACTACAAAAAAATATTAAAAAATCTTTGAGTATGACTGAGATTCGAACCAAGTAACTTTCTCATGGTAAGCTAATGCTTTTCTAGCTACGCCACAACGGTTTTGCGAAAGAATAGTGACAATAGCTCTTCTATTAACCACCGTATGTGAGACTGCCAGAATAATGTACAAAGTTTGGTTATGATCTGCGGTTTTGAAACCTGAATGCTTGCGTGTAAGCTACGACTATTTATGAAATATGACGACCTTTGTGATCGTACCATCTGGCGCAAGAGTTGATGGGAACGTTGCAAAAGCAATCTCTCTTGAACCTATCTGAATCCTTGAAAATGTTGTCAACCTTACATTGACGTTACCAGAATATCTGCCCTGAAACCTGATTTCCTAAAATATAAATGGGACTTTGCAATGTAATTTCATGTGCTGTTATGGGATTGACCAGATAAGTCGCCATGGTGATTGGAACAGCAATAGCACGGACTGTCTCGCTTTAAGATTAAAATCAAACAATACAAATTAATATTGCGATGGTGAAATGGCAGGCGCCATTGATGATACATGGGTTGTTCTTCGATTGTCCATAATAGAACCACCAATGATCTTCTTTCCAGAAAACACGTTTAAAAAGATGGAGTTTACTTTCCTATTTCAGCTAATTGGTTGGTTAACCATCACGGCGCCAAAATTGCGAACAGTACGCAGTGACGTATTTAGGTGGGGGGGGGGCAAACTCAGAGTTTTATGGAGAAATAGTCTAACTTCAGGCGTAATTACATATATTTAATATACATTTCATGCCCAAACACACCTTGTGTCCCTCCCCGGAAGCTCTTGGACCCCTCCCCAAACCAAATTCTGGATACGTGCCTGACAGTACGTTATTCAGCAGGTTTAAAAAAGAATTTTCCCTGGTATGTTGTGTTCTTGACTTTGACAAATATCCAACGATCATTTGTGTTAAATTCGTCGAGGCCGCTATTGAAACGATGGTCAGATAGTTGTGAAATAAAAGATTAATACATACCAGAGCTGAATTCGGTTCACTTTTGATGACTTGACATATGACTCGAACATAGGAGACCCGGACCGAAATTTGACCAGTTGACCCGGTCTGGGAACTATAACGAACCAGAAAGTTTCGACGTTGTATTTTTCGTGCTCTTGGGGTAACACCTCCGGTCCAGGTCATCCTTGAAAGAAACACTGTTCAAACGCAAGGAAATAATTAAAAACTTTGCTTTGCCGTTCGGGTTACGGAGTCAGGCCTAGTCCCAAGCATAGATCTGATGACAAGATGACCCATTTCAATTCTGCTTCAATTCTTCCGAAAGTGTTTTATTTGAAATAGTGATTAGACATTCGAAATGTTACATAATCTTTTCCATTTTGTTGTGTTACCACCGCTACAAAGAACTAAATAAAACCTTTCTAATAAATTTTACGTATTTCTTATACTAACAATGAACGCTATCGTGAAGTGCGCACCTAAAGCAGAAAGCCTGTTTAAATCATGACGCTGTAGAAGATATAACGCTATCCGGACTCCCCGAACCCCTTCCCTAAATACGTCCCTGATCGCAGTATACCCTTTTTCCGAATGGACCCAACATTTTCTGCTTTCTGTACGCATTTCTCGATAGTATATCGCTTACGTGTGAAACCAAGTAAGAAGTCATTATTGTATCTGAAGTATTATTATTATTGTTGCTTTAAAGCTGTGTTAAATGGACTTCAAAACTTTACGTATGTATAATGTATGTATTGGTGTTATATATACAACCATCCCTGGAGGAGGGACAGAAATCCTTTAATTAGGATTACCTTATTCCAATTTAAAACAGAACAGGGCTGGAACTAATCAAATCAATTTGCCTAATGCGCTGTATTTACTTAAAACGATTAATTTAGTGAATTTCAAAATGATAATTAATAATAATAAAAAAAGTCCTTTCACACACGAGTAAAACACCATTTACTTTACTTAATATGCTAAGTCTTCGGCCGTGAAGAGTGCGTTTAATTACCATATCAAGAACGGAGTATGGTCAAGAAAGTACTGATTCCACTTCCATAAAAGTAGCTAAGCAAAATGGAACAAAATAGTATTATGATAATGTCCTGTACTTTTCAGTCCTCTTCTGCAATTTTAAAATCATAAAACAGGAAAGTACAAATACGTGGATTTATTTAAGTACTTTTTTATGTATTCAAATCTACACAACAAAAAGACTAATATTAAATTGTATTTTTTTTTCACTGATATACTTTCATCCTTTCATCTCTTTAACAAACAAAAAAAAAAATCCATTGCAATATGTGACATTTGATTATTTTCACTCATTTTGTGAGACGTAATAGAATTGAATCCATTATTCTCAAACAATCACATTAGTTCTTTCTCGAATAACCATTTTTGCCTTGTTTAGATTACTAAGATTGTTAGAATGGTAAAAAATCATGGTTGAAATAACTTACGTTTAGACTACGGAAACTAACTTGGTAATCGTGCTTGTACTGCCATCTTGTCAGCACCATGGAACTAAGAAAACGGATACATGGTAGAGGTTTAAATTATCAAAATAACGAACACAAATGAATTGATTGTAGGGTAATATTTTGTAGACTAGTTATGCCATTATTCTTTTTTACTTTAAAAGTGATACGCACCATTAGGAAGCTATATATTTCGAAAACGAAAGAAATAAATTCACGAAGTGAGCTGCGCTTAACGGCCATCTTGAGTCTAGATCAGTAACGTAAGAAGATAACCGTCGTAATGACGCTGGTTAAATTTGAAACCCGCGTTAATGGTATCTACCGTTTATATTAGTAAAATAATCTCTGTAAACGTTAACCACAATACGATCTTAGTAATGTAAACAATTCATTTTTGAGATAATAGTTCGCACACGTTCCACGTTACTAGCGCCAACTATTGGACAAATTTGTATGTTCAAATTGAAAACTAAGGTGTGAAATACGGAAAGAACAGTATTATTCCATCTTTCAGAAGGAAACAATTCTTTCTTATAGTTACTAAAGTTCAAATAGAATTCAAATATTTAATTTTTCCATCGGGCATAGTTTTTCTGTATAACGGTTATGTGTTTATATTGAAAATGTAATGTTCTTTATTGCTTATCAAGGGATGTTTTAAATATGTCGTATTTTATTCCAGGTATATTCGAGAGATTAAGGTGTGCATTATGCTGAAAGATTGGCGAGTGAAGAGCTATGAAGTTTATTTATGTTTGACATAATTATTCAGACTTGTTAAGAATGTGACATCGTTCTATAAGGAGGAAACCAGTATTGAATTGACATTTAGCGTTGAAATCATGTGATAATTTCTCTTACATGTGTAAAGAACTAACCTCCAACTCTAACAGGCGAAATTTCATGTCACTTCCAAATTTTGTGAAGACGTGCTGTGAACTTAATTACGTTCATAAAACTGATCTTGTTAAGAATTGGCCTCTGTACATTTGCTGTTTATCATGTGTTAATCTTTTCCCTTGGCCGACTAATCAGTAGGAGTATGTACAAGCTAACCAAAAAAGTTTTTGCCGTTCTAGAGCAGTGATGAACAAAGAGCAATGCAGTGGACGGTACGTACCTTTAGATTTCGACGTAAGCTCCATCAGCATCCAACATCTTTTACCAACGTTCCTGCAGCTGTACAATACTCTGATGATAAAAGTCGACGGTTTTCGAGGGAAAGAAGTCCGTGAGTGCGTTCCGCAAATCTTCCAAGGAGGTGATTGTCGAGGGAATGAAACAGGTGATAATCTGTTGGCGCAAGATCCGGTGAATGTGGTGCATGGCACAGTGTCTCCCAGCCAAGTTGCTGAAGGGACTCCCGGGTCCTCTTTGCCACAAGTGGCTTGGTATTGTCGTCGAGAACCAGCACGCCCTTGCGATTCACCAATACCTTTTGCCTCAATGCACGGTGCACTCTTTGCAGCTGCTGTGAGTAGCGGTCAGCAGTGATGGTCTGACCAGGTGGAAGGAGCTCCACTGCGAGGTTCATCAGCAAGGCTCACATCTCCCGAATGGAATTTTTACAACCAATGCCTGGCGGTGCGTTCGTTCACGGCATTCTCACCAAATGCCTGGCATATACGGCAACTTGATGCGGCAATCATCACATATGATACATGGGATGCCCTTTATTCAATATATTCAGCTAAATAAGTATTATAATTTTAGAAAACAATTAAATATTACAAAAATTTCAACTTCAATAATCTTTTCTTACATTAAAGAACATTATTATCGCTCATAGACCATTGTATAGCTATAATTTCGATTCCAAATATTGAAAACAAATAATTATATATTGATATGAAAGAGTGAAAATTATATGACCGGACCGGGGATCGAACCCGGGACCTTTGGGTTACCGTCCCAATGCGCTACCAACTGCGCCACGCAGTCGACCCGCTTCCCAATTACACACCTTTCACTCTTGATGTCGATGTTCTTTCTCGAAACCACCTGGAGAGTACCACAACTCCTAGTTGTGCTTGGACTTTCCTGTGTCTCATAATGTTATCTGTACCTACAGAGGCTTGATGTACAGAAAAACAAAATAATCGGAAGTTGCCTCCATTTCAACTTTGGAAATAATTTTCTGTTTAAGTGACCAGGAAACGAACCTGTCTCCTCCGGTTGCAGATTGAGGTCTTCCATCACTGAGTCTTAATTGTGTAACTAAATTTATATTGTATATAATTTCACATTCATGCCATTATTTGTATGTTCACTCATTGCATCCATGTAAATTAATATGCAATTTCTAAAAAAATAAATAATAAAACATTAGATTTCATTAAGTGACAATTATTTTACTTTATACATATATGCATCATAGAAACATAGATGTAAATTTATGTAAACGATACGTTTAACTTTACTTGTAATATGTATGGAGCATCAAAAGAATAATGAACTCAAAACTTCATGTAAACTAATTATATCCATTTATTAAAGATGTTAGGAAAATGAATCGTATATATATAACGTATATTTTAAAATCTTAATAGGATTTTCAAGAGTGTAATGTACCATTTTCACGCTTTCAAATTTAAATATTTTATTAACGAGTTTTCTCAATAAAAATGGTTGTAAGATTTAAGTTTGCATAAAGAGGAGAGAATAACTCCAAACCTAAGGCTAAAAGAAGTTCCAATCCAGCGTTACGGTTGTGACATTAGATCAATATTACATGCTAATTAAAAGATTGTAAACAAACCTAACAGATTCGTCTAAATGTATGTTGGCTATAGGTACGATGACCATATTTTCCCAGTCAAAATTTAAGACAGGTTTTTTTTTTCAGGATCCTAAACGAGCTGGTCAGCTTGCAAAGACGCGGCCTACAGTTTTTGGTAAAGTCGGCTCCGAACCACAGCGTTTTTAATAGACCCCGGCTGGATTTGAAGCCGTGACCACATGCACAGAAAGCGAGCGCTCTAACCTTTCGTGCACCCCGAGGTCTTGAGTGATCGAGTTTGTACTATTTCATTACAATGTTATAAAGGAAATTGTGTTCTGAGGAAACCCACCAATAACACTGCTCTGCATAAATTTTGATGTTTGGAAACTAATATAGATGTTCCTGAACTGAATTTTTACGCTCATGAAAATAAATGTAATCAGTTTGACTCTATCACGTCAGATTTTTCAGAAATCGTATTCGTCATAGGACAAGAACTCCTTTTGTATTCTAAGTGAGTCAACCTGTGAACTCATATGCGTACTTGTACATTTGGTTCGCCATTTTTCCTTATAAACTCCGATCCTATACAACCATATTTGCATCGAAATTCTTCAATATGAAAAGATAAACGTGACGCACATATACAGCTGCCTCAATTAAAGTGTACAAGAATTGTACTTTTTGTTTCGAATGTTGAACATTGATATTCACGCTTTCAACAGGACTTAAAAATGTTCAAAAGAGATGTATCGAAACGGTTTGATAACACGATGGCCACCTACTGCTAAGAGAGGGTACCTATTGTAAGACTTAGCGGAAAACGCGAAACGAAGAAGATTTCTTCCTAAATAGGTGGTTTGTGATAACTTCATGTACACATCTGAATATATTATGTTCTTTTGCACTGTGATTTATGATTACTGAGGGTTTGTAACAAAAGAGTACCTTAGTACGTTGTCCGAATTATAATACAGTTGAAATATAAAGGCCAGAAATAGAATTCCCATTTGCAGTAAAGCCTGACGTGATGGGGAAAATAACTGATAATATATTCGTATTCAGCACCCTACAATTATAAGAAAGCAACTCTCACATCGAAAACATCGGATTCTTCTTTTTTTCAAAATACAGAGTAGTGTAATAGTTAATGACCGAGACTTCAGACTAGACTTCACCAGTACACAGACTAGACTTCAGACCATACTTCACTAGTACACAGACTAGACTTCAGACCAGACTTCACCAGTACACAGACTAGACTTCAGACCAGACTCCACCAGTACACAGACTAGACTTCAGACCAGACTTCACCAGTACACCGACTAAACTTCAGACCAGATTTCACCAGTACACAAACTTGACTTCAGACCAGACTTCATCAGTGCACAAACTAGACTTCAGACCAGACTTCACTAGTACACAGACTAGACTTCAGACCAGACTTCACCAGTACACAAACTAGACTTCAGGCCAGACTTCATCGGTGCACAGACTAGACTTCAGACCAGACTTCACCAGTACACCGACTAGACTTCAGACCAGACTTCACCGGTTTTTTACCAGACTTCACTAGTACACAGACTAGACTTCAGACCAGACTTCACCAGTGCACAGACTAAACTTCAGACTAGACTTCACCCGTACACAGACTAGACTTCAGACCAGACTTCACCCGTACACAGGCTAGACTTCAGACCAGACTTCACCAGTACACAGACTAGACTTCAGACCAGACTTCACCAGTACATAGACTAGACTTCAGACCAGACTTCACCAGTACACAGACTAGACTTCAGACCAGACTTCACCAGTACTCAGACCAGACTTCACCAGTACACAGACCAGACATCACGGTTCCCTTTGTGATTCTACTATAACCTTTAAAAATATGACGCTTGCCTCTTTACCTTCAACAGTACTCAATTTGTTGGATATACCCACTCAAAGGAGATTAAAGTACTGACATTTTGTTTCATAATTTTATAACATTTATTATCAAGAACTTTGCAACTATTTTTTTTTAAATATCAAGATCACGACTCTTTTTATTATAATTTCCGACCATCAAGTGAACGGTACCTTCAATAGCTTCCAAAACCTAACATCACAAATTAACCTTCTAATCATATTTTAATTTCGGCAAGATGATTATTTACTTAAAGTATTATCAACTTATTACTAAACTCACAAGTCGTTAATTGGTACGCAATTAGTAAGGATTTAGAATGATTAAATTCGTCAAAATTAACAGACGGCAATTAGTCAGTTTCTCTGTAATAATTTAACGATATTCATCTTAATCACTTTTGCCATCTGGCGGTGATGTTTAAGTCTTAGTGATGCCCATTAGCTGGGTCAATTAAACCATAAAATAAAAAGTAATATGAAGGATAATATAATAGACATAGTGCTTTGGGAAATGCTCAGTTGCATATTCTAAGCATATAAGAATGAAAAAGGTACATGCTTATACAGTTACAATCTATTGTCATCGTAAAAGAAAGAAGATTCATCTAAATAAATGTGTCTGTTTGCTGGTAGACCAACCATTCGCCTAGTACAATAAAGACCATGGATTATAATGATTATTTCACACTGTTGAATAAATTGGCATAAATTTAGCTTAGCTAAATTTTCATATTTTTGTAAGTTGCAGAAATGTTAAATAGAAATACAATCATTATCGCATTTCTTTTATTTTGTTTTGTATTCGAAGCGCCAGAGAAATGAATTAGATTTCACTTCAACAATAAACAAACAAATTTAGGATAGATAAAATGCTTTTGCTTCAGAATAAATTTAATGACTCATCTATTCATTTGTGTTAATGTAGAGTCGCCACTGATTGAAACAAAAAATAATCAGAAATTTGGATCCATAAAAAAAAAAGAGCCAATTTGTAAAATATTACGAATATCATTACCACGATGACGACAAATAGATAAATCGGAAACACGGTACTTGGAAACAAATATGCCTTGCATGCACATATATTCATTCATTCATCATAAATATTTTTTTTTTGTCCGCAGGTCCTTTGCTATAAAAATACATGTTACAATCTCAAATTACTTTAATGTAATATATGTTGAGTAGATCCAATTAAAGATTCATGAATCGTTCAGGTTGTGACCTCTCGACCTCCTGCAGACTGTTGTTAAAGGTGGGAGGTCGTCTTTGAAGTCTGTTAACAAATATATGCCCCCCTTGGTTTCTTGAACAATTGTGCCCCTCCTTGGTCTGTATATTATATACATATAGTCGACACGTAACTCGATTTATGATTGTCATAAAGTATGCTTTAGACCTTCCTACGTGTCATTGGAAAAAAACTGTTTGTACGAGAACTGCGCTTGCATGATGATAACCTGGCAGCGACTACGAAAGAGAGAATTTTTTTTTATTTGTCCAGAGAAATCTTCGCCGCGCATTTGTTCGAGTCACAGAATCAAAAGATGCAGCTGTTCGTCTTCTTCTTCTACCAGCATTACTACTAAACAGTGCACAAATAATGAACAAACTAGTTGTAATTTGTAATAGTAGCAGGACACGATTATTTGTAATGATTACATTGATGTTGTTTTGTTTTCTTACTCAACAGGCTATTTTGATTGTTTATTGAATGGATTTCGTTGTAACCTTCCGGTTACGTCTTCTTTTTTTCGATGATGGTTAACGTGGTTTATGTTTTGATCGCTTCCAACAAAAATACGATTAATGTAAAGACAGTGACGAAACCTTGTTAACTACGCCTCTTGCTGCTCAGAGTTCATTTTACTCTTAAAAGACTTGCGTCTACACACAGGTCACTGGAATTAAAATGGCGGAAGTATCCCACTCTCTCTCTTATCCTGAACGATAAGTAACAGCGAGAACCCCCAATCCGCCAGCTGCAGTTTGGTCTTGTGGTCAAGACGTTAGACAGCTAATCCAAAGATTCCGGGTTCAAACCCTGGCGTTGACCTTTTACATATTTTTTTTTAAAGAAAGTTAAAGTTTTTTTTCGTTTTTTATGTAAGTACACGAAAAGAAATTTAATAAAAGTTGTGATTTACAATTTTAAAAGATGCCACTAAAAACTAGGATGTATATAAACCCACCAGGGCAGGATGCACACCGAGCGATAGCGAGGTGTGCAAGGGGGGAAGGGTGCGTCCGAAGGGAGCTGGGCGGCGTTAGCCGCGGGGGGGCGCAGCCCCCTGTTAGCGGTGGGCATACGCAAAAAAACTGTTTACTCAAAAGTTCTGTTTAGGCAAAAGTTCTGTGCCGTACCGGAATTATTTCCAAGTGTGCCGCCATTTTAATTCCAGTGACCTGCGGCTAGACGCTCGTCTTAAAAGAATAGTTAATAAATTGTCACAGGATACTGTGTTATTGATAGTTTGTAAGAATTAACATTTCGTTTGTCTTGACAGAGGCCATTTTTTTATTTTTTTGTTTCTTGCTGATCCAGTTTCTTGTCAATACCACCGTTAAACTTACCAAACATCTAATTTGTTTTAATATTTTATGACTGTGTTATGGTTATTTGTTTTGCTCAGCAGGATTGTAAAATGATTACTTTATGAATGTTTTAAGTTTTATGTATTGTACGTAGTCAAGTTGTCATTCATTACTGTTTAAAGAACTGCAAAAACAAAAGCTTGTCAAATGGACCGAATTTATACGAGTATCGCTCTGTATCGAGCAATGAGTGTAATATTTTAAAACTACTATTTTTTTTTTCTCCCCACAACTAATAACAAATGTATTGTAATTTGTAACCCATAATTCTTGAGTTTTTACAATGAATAATACATATCTCTTAAACTATTTCTCAACACAATTCCTGTTGACATCTATTATGCATTTTTAAGATTACAAAACTAGTTTGATCTCGTTGAAGAACAGCGAATTTCATTTGTGTAGCGATATGCAACCAGAGCTGAGCCTACTTCAAGAACCAATCAAATAACATTTTACAATAACATAGCAGACGAGCTATTCTTTTGTTCAAGATGGCGTCTCCACTTGTCGATGCTCTTTTACGAATATAAAATTCCATGATCACGTGTAACAAGAGAAAATAGTTTCGAGCGCCTCGTCAGTTAAAGCCCTCTTGCGTTGAAAACTGTTTTGAGTTGTTAATTTCTTTAGAAGCCATGATTTAAGGATTTAACGAGTTTTATTCCAGAATTACTTATTGGTTATTATTACTAACACTTATATTTTCGGGGGGGGGGGTATCCGTGATATATATCATTTAGAGATTCTCCATGTTTATGTGGCTAAGAATGCTAATAGTACAATACTAATAGCAAAAATGTTGAATAAATATTTATTCAGTTTTCGTGCTATTAGAATACGGATGCTCCTTATCCTGGGTATATCCCCAGAGCAGGGGCGTATACTATGAACTATCTAGGCTTCCACGGCAGCCTACATTTGTAAACAAACATTGTAATCTACACAACTGATATTAATTTACATGAAAGTGAAACAATATTTGCAAAATCACCAATTTTAGGTGCATTTTCTAACCCTCCCCATGTATTCTTTTCTTCTCATTCTGCGTTCGAAGTTTTCGGAGAACATGCCAGCAGGGCTTCGGTTGTAAAATCGATATATCGTAACTCTAGAGACTAAGGCTAAGAAAGAAAATCCATAGAAGTACATACCAAAGCATTAAAATACTATTCATTTTCTCTCCAGTTGAATACCTTTATTTCGAATTTCAAGAAGTCAGATGTATGTCTTTTATATGCGAAGCACTTTTTATATAACAATAAATGTAAATAAATACATGGACATTGACTGAATTGTTTGTTACCCATGTGAGTTCTTTCCCTACAAAACCGTATTCTATGGTTTAAGCCCATCCCGGAAATAAATTGATTTCGGTTAAATTATAATTAAAGACGGTACAGATTTGTACAATGGATAATACACTTACTTACTCTATGGCTTACGGAACTCGCAAGTTCATCGCAGCAATAGCAAACGTTCTCCATAGGAGGCTATCCTGAGTAAGGTGCAAGCCACGTTTTATCATGAACCTACTTCTCGAGGATCCTTTTTAATATTATCCTCATAACGTCGTCCCAGTCTTCCCAACGGTCTCTTCCCCTAATACACTGAAAAAAAAATATTATAAAATATACGAAAAGTGGCCTATGTTTCAGATTTCAATAATGACTATCATAGTTGATTGTGCTTGGATGACAAGCACTTGGAGGTTGCGAACTACTGACATTTTTCTTTGATAAAATAGTTCAAAATTTTTAGCAGTGTGGAAAGTTGAATTGGGCGGGGTTACAAAGCGGACAAAGTTGATTGAAACTTCGATAACCTATTCTCAGTTCAGCTTACTACACCCCAGAAATTTGAAGTTGATAAAAGGACAACAAAAACGATCGTTGATTTTTATTATACGTATAATCGCAGTATTTGCCTGATGGGGGGCTAACGGAAAGACTTTGGATAACTTCAGCCAGGAATCGCCAAGAAGAGCAGATTTCAATCAACCAGAATCATTCTTCATTTGGCCAATATTAAGGCAGTCACCAGCTTATAAACTTTCCAGATAGATATTCCTAAGATTCTTCTTGCATTGAACTGTACGTAACGATACTGAAATTTGAATTTTGTGTATGGCCTTTACGCATCTAAGGCTCAGCTCGGGATAGGTGAAGATACGTGAAGGTGTCGACCAGGGCCTAAGTTGTAGGTGCAATCCCGGCCTTTGCCATGGTGTGACTGAGAAAGAACCCTGCAAAACCCTCATTCAGGATGGTCGATCACTAGGGATAACGATACTGGAGTGCTCAATTACTATTGAAAAGATAGATGCCTGAGCAAAAAATTAACCTCGTTCACTCATTTTAAGTTTAATCCAAAGCTTTCAGTTTTAACTGATTTTTTTATGTTCGTTGTCGCTCTGTGGCTTCTTTTTCAATTTTGTCACAATTCTTGAGTTATTCACATATATTGTTTTCTCTTGTATCTGGCTTCAGATACTAACAGAATTTGAAGAGTAATCGATCACTCCAGTATCATAAATAAGAGTTCACTGCATTTTGATCAACCTTACGAACTCGATTTTTCTTTTTCTATCGTTTATAGTTTGAGTACTTCAAACCGTATTTAATTTGGGCATTATTTTGTGTGTAGTTTCTCATTAAATTAATTAATATAGCATTTACAGTCGCGGTACTTTAGTACCTGTAAAGTAATTGTTGGTAAGTCACGAATAGTACCAGAAGACAATTAGAATTCATAACGATAATGGCGCCAAACATTTAACCACAAAATGTCTATTAGGAAATGGGATTTTAAAAAAATCCCACCCAAATCGCATAAGAAAGAAAAAAGAAGAAGAGGATGAACATTGACATGATAATCAATAGAATTTTTTACAGTTTTCAAGAAAGAAGAGGAGGAAGAAGAAAGGGATAACGAAATATTCATTAACGATCACAGCATTACAAAAGGATATTAAAAGGATGTTGTACGTGGGATAATCTTCTGGTGGGATGAATGTAATTCTTTATAGGAAGGTTAACACTGCGACATTTTATTTGGCACTATAATGATTTATGAAGCAACACATCACTAATTATCCATTATGTTCGACCACCAAAGAAGGGGTTTGGGATGGTGAAATAGCCTCCACCCAAATTAACTGTTAGCCTTGCGTAAGTAATGGCTAATGCATCTTCTGAAGAAAAAAAAAAAGAAGCAGAACAGAGTAATCTTCTCCCAGAACAGGTTGCGTGTACATATTTTATGTTCGATATAAGACTCAGAACTTATTAAAAAAGAAATATATGGTTGTAGGAAGGTGTATATACGAGAAGTTGGGATTCACAGGCATCTGACAAGGAAGGTATAATATCCTTAGTTTCACGCGAACGCGAATTTTAAGGAAATTTTGTGCACGACTACTGAAGGTCATTGTAAGGAGAAAAAAATAACATTGTCACTAATCTTCGGAAAACATTATGGGCCGATTACAAAGATGGAGTTTTAGTCTTGTTCTAGGTTAAGGTGGTACTACACTGTCGAGGTTGTTGAACAGCTTCCTGGACGAGCAAGCTCGACAGTGTAACAGCGCCTTTCTGTCGAGACATGACGTCACTTGTGGTGATGTTGCTGTATTAGGGTATAAATAACACCTATACAAATTAGTTTGATACTCTTCAACATCTATTCGAATTACTAATAATAAGGAATTTTTGAAAACTTATGCATTAAGATGGAAAGCTGCAAATGAAATAATAGCATACTTTACTGCTGTGAAAATTAATGCCAAATAAATAATTTCATTTCAAATAAGTTATCTGTGGAAACTCCGCAGTTACTGTACGTTTGAACTTTATTTCTACAAGTCACCACATATGTTTACGCAGAGTAGGCGTACAATATATTTCAGCAATAACATGAGCTCCACAAAAGAAGAATGTTATTTCTCTTGGGTACATATTTGAATCTCCTTCGTTACTAACACCATCTTGTAGAGTTTGGTGGAAACATGTGTCATTTTGAACAAATTAAATACAAGTACTGACGTCATCAGTGAGTTATGGAAATACTAAAAATTCTTCGTCCATTTTGTTCAAATCGAGTCATAAACGGACAAATTATTAGTAAGAATAAAGGTTCACAGAGCTCAAAGTTGCTCTTTATGGTATCCATAAACTACACTGATTTTAATTTTAATAAAAAGCACACTAAAGTCTAAAAATACAAAGAGGACTAAAAATATAGTAGAGAACCGGACCTTGTATTAAGTTGTCTCATTGTTTGCCTGTTGTTGTGTCTCCTTCAACTCCACCTTCTGGTAATGCTTGACAACATAAGCTTCCTTGCAGTTCATGTTCTGGTATGATTGAAAAACAAAAGGGTTCGGATTGAATCAGGGACGTAAGTTACCACCTTTACTGTCCTGCTGGTAAATAAATCCTACACACGGAGGAGCGCGGGAAGAAAACGAAGCTGTGTTACGTGAAGTCCATCCATACGAGTCCAGTGAACAACTAGAGGAAATAAAGTACTGGTGGAGACAGTTTTTTCCGTGTTCAGAGGACGGAATAATAGCATCACATGTGAAAAATGAATGCAGTATTGCATAAAATACAATAAAAGACTTTAGCATTATTTAGTTCTTTCATACCGGAAAAAAAATGTATATACTAAAACTCAACTCTTCTCTCTCTCTCCCCATTTCTCTTTCTCTCTCAAATCTTTCTTTCTTTATTTTTCTTTACTTCTTTCTTTCCTTTTCTTTCTCTTTCTCCCCCCTCTATTTTTGTCTATATTTATTCCTTTCTTTCTATTTCTTTCTTTCTCTCTTTTCCCTTTTCTTTCCTTCTTTTTTCTTTCTCTCTTTTCCTTTCTCTTTCCTTCTTTTTCTTCCTTTCTCTTTCTCTCTCTATATATCTTTCTCTATTTTTCTCTCTCCCCTTCTCTCTTTCTTTATTTCTCTTTCTTTGAATATATATTTCTTTCCTTTCCTTTCTCTTTCTTTCAATTTCTTTCTGTCTCTCTTTCTTTCTTTTTCTTTCTCTCTTTTTCGTCTTTCTTTCTTTCTCTCTCTTTTTTCTGTCTATTTTACCTCTCTTCCTCTCCCTTTCTCTTTCTTTCTTTCACTCTCTTCCTTTTTATTTATTTCTTTCTCTCTTCTTTTCTTTTTCTCTTTCTCTGTCTCCTTCTCTCTATCTTTGTCTCTCTTTTTCTCTCTTCCTTTCTCTTTCTGTTTCTTTCTTTCCTCCTCTTCCTTCCTTTCCTTCTTTTTATTTCTTTCTCTCTTTTTCCTTTCTCTTTCTTTCATTCTTTTTATTTCTTTCCCTTTCTCTTTTTCTATCTTTTTTTTTGTCTCTCTCTTTTTCTCTCTCCCTCCCTCTCTCTCTTTCTTTACCTCTCTGTTTCTTTGTCTATTCTTTCTTTCTCTCTCTTTTCGTCTTTCTTTATATCTCTTTTTTCCTTTTCTTTCTTTTTGTCTTTCTTTTTCTTTCTTTCTCTCTCTCTCTTTCTGTCCCTTTTCCTTCTCTTCCTCTCCCTTTCTCTTTCTTTCTCTCTCTATAACCTATTTCTTTTTTCTCTATATATACATACAGGGTGTAACACAAATTTTGGAGCTACAAACCTCGTAAGTGCATTTCTGACACCAAAGAAGAAAAGAAATCGTTTTTGTAGATACAGGGTTTCCGACTTGGAGTTCAATATCGACTTCTTACAATCTTGTATATAAAAATGTAAGTTTATATGCCTGTCTGTTTGAGTGGTACTTATACAAATTTGCATGCGTGCATTCATTTATACCAAAATTTTGCATACATGCGGATTAGATACTGGAACAGTTGATAGAGGTACTTCGGGCACTGGAATTGTCAGTGTTTCCAACCAATGTCAAACTGTTTCCATACCGTTAAGCGTATCAGCACAAAACTTAGAAATTAAGACCATGGGACAGGTCATAACAGGAAATCCGGGCGCTGCATTTGTTCCAGTTGTCAGTGTTGCCAACCATTGGTTTCATTGAACGTATCCGCATTGATTTACACAAAATTTTGCATACTTTTTAATTAGGTACTGGGACTGATCATATAGGTACTCCACCGGTAGCACATGCACATTGGCCGCTCATGGGACCCATATCGCTTTACATCGTTAATGCGGGCGGGAGAACGGTCCGCTTGAGCCCACGTCGATCTGCCAGCTTTGTTTGCTGGCAAAGAAGTTGTTCATGGTTGAAGCATGTTAAAGTGCGGAAATAACGTTCTTCCACGGGAAGGACATAAACAAATAAAGTGTCAAAGTTGATTGTATTTTTCCCAAGGAGTCTTTGATCGCTTCAAGTACATAGACAAACCAACAAGATTTATAATAATATTTATTACGCTGGTAATCGTACACCGCCAAGATATTTTACTTTTTCGTTTCGTTTCTACGATAGAAAATAGCGTAGTTTCTCGAGGCCATGCTGTTGTTAAGAGAGGTTCCCCTTAATAGGAGGATAAGTTAATGTTATATTTATTAATATTTGTTTTACCTTATTTTCTTCAATTGAAGCTGTTTCGTTGTCATCATGGCCATTGTACCCTTAACTTCTTGGCAAAAATGTTTAAAAAGTGTTAAAAGCGGAAGAGACGGGAAATGATTACAATGGAGCGGAACTACAAATTTTAGCATGAACGCAACATCGAAAATAATATTATTTTACGAACTAGCTGTGGTCGACAAATTTAACAATCCATTAGCACAGTGAAGTGATGTAACTTTAGCTACAGAAACATGGTATTCTTTACGTAAGCAGTAACTTTGTTCTACGATTTCTAACGTGTTTTACTATTTCTTGTTGGTTTGTCAATGTTGGTGGTCCTGTATAAAAAAAAGGGGATTCCTTTTAAATAGCAGTAAAAAAATCAGAATTAGATTATGTTCACAATCTCAATGACCGATATTGAGCAATGTCTATGATCGTTGTCGAACGATATCGTTGACCGATATTGGCCAAGATGTTTACCATCCAATATGGGGACCATGTCGTTGTACGATATCAATCGATGTCGTAAAATCCAATATACCCATATCGGCCGACATGGATGTGCTACTTGGGTCCGGGCATTACAATTGTCAGTGTTGCCAACTAATTTTAAAATTTCCATATTTCAAATTACTTTCACACCGCAGTACCAAACTTGACATTTAAAAGTACTGGAATATATCATGGATGTACTACAGGCGTAGCAGTTATCAGTGTTGACATTAATTTAAAATAAATAATAATATTTAAAATGACTTCCATACCGTTTGACGTATCCGCACGAAATTTATTACATTATTCGACATAATACAAAAATATTGTGGGTCCCACGGTCCCCAAACACCCAGTTGTCAGTGTTGACAATGTATTATAAAATTCAATTTTTCAAATAGACAGTTTACTGGCAAGTACCGATAGTTTTTACTATACTTTCAAAAAAAATTATCCATAAAATATGAACGAATATAAAATAATAGAATACGAGGTCAATGCCAGAGCTACCTAGCGGATGAATTCAAAATCACGTGCTCCTGTATAAAAACCAATTAGTTTTAGCGCAGACGAAAATGGGGAAGCGTGCTGAGTCTGTCTATTGTGAGGTCTATGGTATTACTGTGAGCTGATTAAACTTCTGTCTTTTTTTTGTCAAACAGAAGAGTATTCGCACGGCGATCGAGTGAGTGGTGTCCATCAGCAAACACGGACGTAATGGTTTGGAGATGTTTCACGCACTTTATGAAAATACCGCGAACCATTAACAAGGAAGGCTATTTGAAACCATGCAGAGGAAATTTCATTTGCCTGAACTTTGTTTTAGTACTGCAATAATTCAAAATACTCATCCAAATTATGTTAAAACTATTTGATATAAGAACAAAGCGGTCACTTACTTCAAATTGTGGATTAATAGTCATCTAAGAAACAGGATCATTCTTCTATCGAATCAGTGTGGGACGAAATCATTCGCCTAATAGTACTGCACAGTTGTAGGAACATCTTCACGAAATGTGGAATGTTTTTGAACACCAAATATTGGAAGAAAACCGATCAAAGGAATGTCCCTAATCAAATATTTAGGCGAACGTTTTGATCAAACAAAAATGTGTCTGCTCTGCAATTACGAACTGTTGTCAAATATTACTAACATCGTTTACCGTATTACTGGATTTTCTGTTTATTGAAGTTTCCCAAGTGCTTTCCATAAACATTTGAGCAGTTGTGTATAATTTGGTTGGCGGCCCCCCAAGGGTGACGTGATGACAGTTTGAGAAGCACTGATTTATATTATTCTTCACAACACTAAACAATACTGTTGTAGATCCCTACGTATGGAGAATCCAAAGAAGTGTTCTGGTTCCATCTGTCAAACATAATTTGGACGACCGTATCTCTCCCCATTACACTAAAAGGATCAGGTTACTACAATACCAGCGAGTACTTGGGCATTCACTGTGCTCCAAATATTGTTTACCAATTTATGCCACTTCCCAAGATGATAATCAGCTCATAGACACATCCAGAATAGTTCAGTCTAAATTTGAGGGGTACATATGATGAGCTTTGGTTTCAATCCAGGACAGCTCAATCACCTAACTAGATTATCGAATACCGTAGAACGGAACTTTTTTTTTTTTTTTTAGATATTTTTCTGCATCACTTCGGCTCCATTGAATTTGGTAATGAACTTACAAATTGTTTAGTGTTCATCGTACCTTCTGACATTCATTTATGTAAAAATATACATGTATTGAGTATTTGCTGCAGCAGGCAAAGAATAGGCAGTTTCCAAGAAACTCCAAAACTGGAACTACTTGGAAAGTCAACGTGTTTTCCGTACTTTTATGGCTTCTTGTAACGAAACACCATTACTTGGAAGCTATTACTGAAATGTTCAGGTTCTTCTGAAGAGAATAATATGCATAACATAGTAAACTCAGGATTGTGTGCAGACACTTTTCGGACAGAATAATGTCCCAAAAGTGTCTGCATACAATCCTGCAGTTACTACTAGCATTTCATTAAAAGTAATTGTACTCATTATTGAAGGACGAAACGAACTTTGGTCCGTGAAAGTTACTTTCTGTCTTCCTCTACTGAAATTTGAATAATGGACGTAAAACGAAAAAGTCGGGAAAACCCACTTGGATTGAACGTTAGAGCATAAACAAGTTACTGATGCTCAGACGTCAGAAACTAGCTATGTCATTGTGCAGTGACAAGATATGGAAACGAGTTTGGACTTGCCTAGGCTCATTAACAATGCTCTGACTGCTCCGCTCAACTGTAGAAGGTTTTTCCAACCACAATTTTCCTCCAGAACTTGCATTTTCTTGAAAATAAGGACATCTGATTTTTTTTCTGAGCAACAGAAGGATATACATTAAACTATTTATATCAGATATAGAGCTTGTTTTCACAACAGTTCCTATAAAAGAAATTAGCTGATTGCTTATTCATTACAATAAGTTATTTTCAGATATAACTGTTTATATGTCAGGTTTCCAAGAAGCTCCAGAATGTCCAAGTTTTACGGTAACTTCGAAGAAATTTTGACCGCTGAGTAGCAGATCCTCCACCTCCAAATCTTTGAATAATTTGTCAGATATTCAGGTAGAAGAAGGGTACAACATTCCACTGCAAATGAATCGAAAATTTAATGACTCTGCTTAAAAAAAGAAGCTGTATTTCAGGTAAACGGTATTATAACATCGTATACATAAAAGACCCTATATCTGCTTGTTATTGTGTACTTCCGGTGACAAATGTCCACAAATGGATATAAGTGAAACTGACGAATAAAAAATGTCAGAGTTAATCCTTTATATTATATAACCCTAAATATATGTCACACAAAATTGTCATATTTTGTATATGGACACATTAAGGTTCAAGGTTGCTTTGTACAAAATATGATAGTTTTGTGTAACATATATTTTGAGTTATTGTATATATATAAAAGATTACCTCTATAACACTTTTTAGATCGTCAATGTCCCTTGGACTTCTTATATATAAGAAAATACTTCAATTTGATGCCCACCTCGCTAGTCTAGTGGTTGTTTTCTTTGACTGTGGTCCCGCGTTCGATTCCCGGCTCTGTCAAGGATTTTTTTTCTAAAGCTAGAAATTCTGGAACGATACCCACCCAGCATCGGCGGGGTCTCATAGCGTCGAAAAATTTCGACGTTATGAGACTATTTCAGTTTCGACGTTGTGTGACAAATCTCTCTTTCGACGCTATGAGACCCCCCACACCCAGCATCGTGATGCAATTGGAGAGCTGCTATGAAGAAAGGGCAGTGGCGATCACAGTTGACAGCGTCAGCTCTCCTCTCCCAACACGTCTGATCAGCGTGCGAGCAGTAGACCAACTCCTTCCTCGGAGAGAAGCCTCATCCAGTTAGCGGATTGAATATGGCTGTGATTTATTATATTATTATTATTTCAACTTGATAAGACAAGCTCTCAATCTTTTATTCCATTGAGCTGAAAATAATTTTTGATTTCGTGCATCAAATTGAAAATTTACTTTTACGTAAACACAGAAGTCTTATTAACCTTTTTTTTATTACGTCCTTGATTGCTAATTGTAATTGTTTCACTAGATGGTAGTATAGCGGGTCATGTAATAGGTTAAACTAGCATTGACAAACAAAACCTTTGTCAAACCTGTGCCTACAATAGAAATTGAAAAAAATTCATTAATTTTGTTAAACTACTTCACGAGGGAGTGACAATAGAAGACGGTGACTGTAATTACCATTAAACTGTACCTGCTACAAATAATTGGAGACATTGGAAGATGACACAGGAGACTCAAAATTTATTTAACGAAGAGAAAATTGCTAGCTCTGTCATTATTATTTCGAGAACCGATAGTGAAAACGTTGTCATTTGCTTTATATAAAAGAATGAATAGCTAACAGCTTTGTAATGGGTATGACATCGTAATCTCTACAGGTAGGGTTACCATAATTAATATTTGCGGACTAAATACGAACAAATTAGCTGAAAGGCCATTTACTTAAGGCTGAATCCAAGTAGGTTTTCCCGCCTTTTTTCATTTTTCGTCAATTATTCAAATTTGAGTGCAATTAAACAGAAAATGGCTTTTACAAACTATAGTTTGTTTCTTACGCCATTAATGAATACCATTATCTTTAAAGAAATCTTAACAGAAACTTCAAATCTATGTCAATAGACTTTTGGGACAGTTCCATGTCAGAAAAGTGTGTTGACATAGTTTTGAATTTTCTGTTAACTCTTCATGCAAATTAATGGTATTCATTAATGACACAAGAAACAAACTATAGTTTCTAAAAGTCATTTTCTGTTTAATTGCACTCAAATTTGAATAATTGACGAAAAAGGCGGGAAAACTAACTTGGATTCAGCCTTGAGCAAATAGAATGAAACTCCGAGCAATTACTTGCGACACCAACATGAAATACACACTGTACTACTAATCGTTTACATTTGTATATCCTCTGTATAGTATTAAGGTCGGAGGATCCTCTGATCATTTATGTTTCAATGCATTTGAAGAGTACAGGGGAAGAAGAAGAATGCAAATCCATTTTTGAAAGTTGTGGGAAAACACACATTTTAAGGTGTAATCACTTGAATTTAAATTTATTTTTGGCACATTATCGGTCTACGCCAAAGTGTCTAAAAGCCAAAAGGAAGTGCTTACACCTTAAAATGTGTTTTATTACAACTTTAAAAACTGGACTTCGATTGTTCTTTCCATGTACTCTTCATTTGTACTTCTAAAACATTGCTCGACTATAACAAATACTTTAGCAATATTCCTAAAGGTAATAACAGGTCATACTGCAGTTCAACGAACAATTTGCATTTGTGTGCAACTGAATAGTCTTTATAAATAGTGTGATATGTATTTGTGGAAATATATTGGTTTAAAATACGTAATTAACAGTCAACAACGCTGGTTAAGTGAAAAGTATGGACATTTATTTACTTTTTTTTGCAAAGACGGTAAGGCATCGGATTTATTTGTGGGAGGCTCGAGCACGGCAACTATTTTTAAAGAGAACATTCCTATATCTTGACAGTACTTCTAAATAAATATTCCCTTGGGCTTTTATACGCATTTTCATTATTATAACGCACTTGTCCTGGGTTGCACCACCATATAAGCCACCTTTCCTTTCATTTCTTTAAAAGTCTGCCTCAATGCTAACTTAAATTACTAATGAATACATCCTTGAAATGTTATGAACACATTGAACATTTTAATGTACTTTGAAACTAACATGCTTCATAGTCATTATTGCCGAGAGAGCGAAGGCGGGTTAGATTTTTTCTCATGGTGACGTTAGAACTTACCTTACTTCCGGAATTATCTTATCTTGCGAGGTGGACGTCACTCTTGTTTCTCTAAAGGTTGATTGCAGAAATTTTCTGATATTTTCTCGTATATTGACTTACCGAGAAGTGGCGGTGCAAGGTAATCTGGGGCCCGGAGCAAGTGAATTTGATTGAGGCCCTTTCGCAAACACAATCGTGAGCACTATTGGCCATATCCTACTTTCTCGTTACTCCGAGCCCTGCGGAAAACAGGGAAACTCGTGGAGGACTCACTGGCCAAGACGGAGAACTTCCCGTTCACTCGTTGTAACCTATGGATGATCATGAATATTGAGATTGAGACGGCATAATTATTGCGTCACTGACCACCACCGAGGTGCTCTACTGATTTATTTTAACAAGCGATTATTTACTTGGGGCGGAGACAGGCGTACAGTAGGGCGAAAACACCAAAACACTGCGAAATTAGTATCGTTTGAACGCTGAAGAAATGTTGGTTGGATCTAGGTCAGGGGCAAATTCACGTAGCATATGCGATATAGCATGTTTTATCTTTAACAAAAGGGCTAAAAACATGGGCTGCTTATATCACAGGAGATTTCCTAATAAGTTCGGCTATCGTGAGGTAAATTAAATGGGTTAATGAGGTCTCCCCAGGTACAAAAGATTGTTTCTTCCGGAAGATTTTATTCAGGGGCCTCTGGGGGACTAACGAAAGTTATAAATAGTGCATGTTGACTCTGTGTGCTAAAGATATAAAACAACAATAGGCCCTATTGTTCCCTAACAATATATTTCTCACGTTTTCTCACGTTTGGGGAGATTTTACGTAGAAGGTTGCAGCTAGTGGCAGCTAAATGTTGGATGCCCTGAAAGTATTTATTCTAAACTTTATACTAACGACAAAGCTTGGCTCCCTTAACTTCTTTTTTTTGGGGGGGGTCTTGAGGAATTTGGTAAATGTAGTTTTTCGATGTACTACACAAACGTTAGGACAGACCTCTCAACTACATTAAAGATATGATTGCACTGTAGCCGAACTAGAAGACCTACCATCAGTGCGTTAGTGACGGTGAGGCACCTGCCTTGGGCGCCAAAGCTGAGGGGGGGACAAACAGGGGCGTCGAAAACTATATATAAGGAAAAAAAAACCCTCCAAATTTGCTAAGCGCCGAAATTGAAACTTATCGGATTAAAAAAAAAAGAAGTTTGTTTTTCATGCAAATCACAGGCAATTGGAGTTGTTATAATTATTTGCCTCAATTTCTGCTACAGACAGAAAATATACATAACCGCGTTCCGAAAATGTTGAAAAAAATGTCAAATTTGAGCTGACATGTACTAGTTCAGTGTCTATTGGACATTATACTACAACTCAAGATGGTTTTCGAGCTTACATTTTAAATTTGAATTTTTGGGATTTTGTCCCATTTTTTTTATATCTTTCCACTGTGGAACAGCGGGGGAGTCCTCAACACTAGGGGCCCGGGGCGGGGGCGCCGATCGCCCCCCTTTGTCCCGCTACTGTTACCAAGTATTGTTTATTTGTAGCTTCCTCCGTTTTATTTTAGATTAAATGAAGAATGTTATTTAACGAAATATTTTTACTGAAATCTAAATGCTAGTACATCACAATATGCAAGGGCGAATTCAATAGACATCATGGTTGCTATTTTCTCCAATAATTTGCTGAGAATTGTTCTTTACTCGATTGTGACGAATTTAGTCCATAATTCTTTGTGTAACAAGTCAGTAATGTTAATTAAAAAATCCATATTAATAATTCAGCCTAAACTTGGAAACAATATAGAATTGAACTTCTTAAAATGTTCAATTTTAATGACAAGTCAATTTATATTAGGCCCTACTACGAAAAAGGAATAAAAAGCTTTAAAAAAAATACAAGCACGGTATTTTCTTTAGTTTTCAATTATTTAGAAGATAAAAAGGGAAGGAAACAAACGTATTTTATTTTGATCGACAAATTTATCATGGCTGACTTGATTTCATCAATTTTTCGTAACATCATTAATATGTAAATATTAGGTTCAACGTCAGAAATGTTAAACAATAAACATGGAGGGCGGGGGAGGAGGCAGAAGACCTGTCATCTTTCGTACCTACTTTAGAAGCAAATTAAAACGAATTTTATTCAAAATAATAAATATAAATGACATTTCAGTAATCTTCCGCACCGCCCCGAACCATTAGTCCCGAATTGCTTATATAGTCTCCACACTACACTAATAGTATGTTCCCAATAAGGAGAAATGACGCGATTTTTCTCCCCCTATTAATGTACTTTTGAAGTAAAAAAAAATTGAGTATGAGTCCTTTGTTTTTATCATTGTTGACGTGGGTCTGAAAACAAAAAAAAAGTTCGTTGACATGTGAGAAGAGGGGTCGTCACTGACAAATGTTATGTATGTGGGCATATGAACACACACACACAGACTGATGGAGGAAGAGGAGATTTAAAAAGGTCTTTGGTCTCGAGCTATTATTAAGCTGTCTCCTGCCGTACGCTTATTCATCGATCAAGAAACGGCGGAAAAAAACCTGTTATTAACAGCTCGCTATAAGCTATAAGCTGTCTTATGTGAAGAAGATTCTTCAGTTTTGCCTATTCAGAACCTACTTCTTCTTCTCAGATGTACACTCACTCATTTTCTTCCTTTAAAAGTAAAATGTACTTGAATTGAACATGTTTTAATATTTTGGTTATTGTTTCCTTTGGTCACCTTTTGATAGCCTACTTATTTCAATGAATGAGACTAGCGTCTAACCGCAGGTCACTGGAATTAAAATGGCGGCTGACTAAAGCGGAAGTGACGTTGTGTTCTCTCTTCTCGGGCTTTCTGCTCTGCTCGGGTCGGTCGATGGAAACATAAAAGGAGTTGTGGGATCGTACAAAACGGAAATATCCTTTGCATATTTCATCATGATGTGTCTATAAACATTATTTTAAAAGTCAGACATAATCTAGCACTTGCAACCTTAATACGACATACGACAAAAAAAATACAGAGTCAAGTTGTGACCGTTTTCAGAATATTTAAATCATAGGATACATAGCAGGTACTTCAAAATGCGCATTACAAAAAAAAATGCATTTCCGTACATCCCCCTGTTTCAATTTAAATTTATTTGAGCTTGTAGATTAGCTTACATTAAAAAAGCATTAAATTTGCCTCCATTTGAATTATCATGGAAGCGTACAATGCAGAATGTAATGCAAAATCAAGGGGGGCGGGAATTTGGATGCAAGTACACAAGTCCTTGAACAAATGGTCTTTCCATTTATGCCTACCGTTTATTCTGAGTCACATTCTACTTCGTACGCACCCGAAATAAAGGAAACACTATTGAAGTACATTTAACGTCTTGTAAAACCTCGGGATAAATTGTACTTTAGGTCCGCAGCTTACGCCAGTTATTGTGCCATATCTAAGCTCTATACCAATTATTCCCGTCTAAAACGTTCACAGAGACACTTCTATAAACTCCTAGCGACAGCCATTAATTCACCAAGTCTTGC
The DNA here is from genome assembly GCA_022664845.1 of Lepisma saccharinum. Taxonomy (NCBI): domain Eukaryota; kingdom Metazoa; phylum Arthropoda; class Insecta; order Zygentoma; family Lepismatidae; genus Lepisma; species Lepisma saccharinum. The sequence goes on from JAGDQP010003662.1 coordinate 58,763, forward strand.
AAAAATCTATATGTCCTCATTTCCTTAAATAGACCTATGTGCTCGAGATGATCAACACAAAAGCATGGCGGCATGCGGATGAATACTAATGGTTCGTGTTTTGACACGTATTTTGCTACGAAAATCACGGACACATTTCCAGGGGAGCGATAACATTTTTGTTCTTTGTTATATGCAATGCACATGACGTTTTACTCCCACGCCATGTACTCGTCCCAAACTAACAAGGAGCTAAATAATCCCACCCATCTTTCGTCCTTCGACTTTAATTTCAAATTTCCATGACTCGAAACATTGTTATATTGTACGTTTTAACATTTTTACATAAGTTGAAAATGCCACATTTCTCCTGTAAGTTTTACATTTGGGGGGACGTAAAGCAACATTAACCCATAGCTCGTATAAATAATTATCAACAAAAACGATCATAAAAAGTACTTAGCAACTTTTCATGTTTTAAGACAACTTAACAATTTTGCTGAAATACGAAGTCTTCCTTTCTGCAACCGATTTGTAGGATACCACACTTTCTTGTAATGTCTAGGCCTACTCTCATAGCCCTAGTTGAGTTTCGGCATCATCTTGCTGAGGTTTTGATATACGTTCAACATCTTTCGCATTAATGCCTCGTCACAAATTAATACATCATTCGTTTATCATTCAAATATCAACGGACAAGCATTGTGTGTACTGCAGACGACACGAGAAAAAAAATCAAGACGTCACTTCCGCTTTAGCCAGCCGCCATTTTAATTCCAGTGACCTGCGGTTAGACGCTAGTTGAATGAGGATTAAATATTATTCTATTTTGACTCTTATTAGCTCGGTAGGTGTCACCCCTTATTTAATTACTTCTCTGCACTGAGGATTCTATGCCAGATTAAAAAGCAAGCTACGAGAAGAAGGAGAAAAGAACTATCACATCACATATATCTACAAAAGAATCGTTAATGTTTCTCTCCATGATTTCTTTGTGTTGTTAACACGCTTGTTACACGGTAATATCCTTTATGTTTTGTTTTCTTTAAATGGAGGGATACCTATTCCTGCCTTGTCATCTTTCTTGCCTAAAGATGTCTCTGTATGCAATCATAGCTCTGTAAGCAATATTATCCTACTACTTTCGACAAGCAAGTTTTCTTGATCATCATTTAATATAACTATAGCCAGTAAATTGGTACCAAATGTAATGATGTAGTTTTAAAGAGAACTGTTTTGTTTCTTTCTTCCTTATCAGATATCTTTTAATGAAGCACGTATGTATTTCTTCAATGATATGCATTTGTAAGTCTGGTTGTTGCAAAATGAAAATATTATCTTTTCGCCGTAATTTCAAAGAGGCTATTAATTACAGTTCCAGGTAATAAATATAAAAAAAAACAGTACTTAAATGACTCAAATGAATGTTAATGAAAAGACAAATAATATCCAAGTCATGCTGACAAGAGAAAAAAAGTATTGAGAAGATAGTCTTCTAAGAGTGATCAGGTCATTCGAGATCAACCAGTGGCGTTACAAAGAGTAAGAAAGCCGATGGTTTATCTGATGAAGTTACTGTGTCATCCATTCTACTGCAGATTCTAATCGATGATCCGAATCAACTCGATGATCAGTTGTCGAATTATTTGAATATTGTAGAGATGCCATTTATGCATAGATAACATTCACACCATTGAGGTACAAGCACACAGCAATTTTGAGCTGACTCAAAAATGAATCAAGTTTCCTTTGACAAATGCGACAACTTTTGGAAGCTAAGCGAACCAAGCCAAAAAGGTTTAAATAAGGTTGAATCCAGCAGTCTAGTATACAAGAATCAAGGTTGAAATAGTTTTGACAGGACAGGGAAGAAGAAACTAATACACTTCTCTAAAGAAAAAGACGTTACTCTGGATGAGATTCGAACCGAGGTCCTTTGGCACACTGATCTGATGCTGAAGTCAAGAGATCACGGAACCTACTTCGCTTTCCAAGCGCCATTTATCAGATTTCCAAGAGATGGGTGGAGTAGAAAGGTGGAGCCTGCCGGAGATTATGATTACCATGAAACATTCGTGGCACGTGATGGGATTTCAGCGCACTAAGACGAGACAGTTGTGCAACGAAATAAAATTCCATTAGATTTCAAGCTTAACACAACTTTTTCACATATCTGGTTGTTCCAACAAGCTGAATTAGGCTACTTGTAAAAAAACAAGTTGTTCTAAGAAATTTGTTTCGTGTTTGTTTATCAAGTTCAACAGAATATAAAGTTTAACAAGGTCAAAACAAATGACTGAGAACCTTGTTACAAGCTGACATGCTATGTGGTAATAAACTTCACATTCATTAGAACCACGGTTACTGTTGCTTCATCCGCAGCGGTTTTTGGTTGTCTAACTTAACGTTCTTCTACAGCAGAGTCTGATTCTTTGAATTTGGCAGCGAATTTGAATTCAGTGGCCGGCCATCTTGGATGGTGGCTTTCCAAGCTTTTCCCAACAACACCGGACTGATGCCAGGATGGTACCTACAAACGTAGCTCTAACCGACTTTCTTCCCACATCTTCTTAGATACGGCACTCTATCCCGGTCTGAGCCAAAGTCGAATAACATTCTATTACGAGTTTGACAGCTGCATTGTCGGTTATGGGTGGTTTGTTTGAATGATGGTGGTTGTCAGTTTCTGCAATAACATGCGTGCTTCGCTTAATTGATATCAGGATGAGTAACACTTGCTACCAGAGTTATTCACACCACTTCTACAGAAAGCTGTTGAAGACTTGCGAATATCTTACGTTACAATATTACAATAATTTCCTTGGAAAATTGCCGACAAATTTGATACGTCATATAACCCATTCTTAACTAAGTAACAATATGGCTTACGAAACTCGCAAGTTCATCGCCGCAGTAACAAACGATCGCCTTTGAATTCTATCTTGAGCAAGATTAAACCAGTATTCATCTACCCCTCAAAGATCTCTTCTAATATTGTCATAATATCGAAGTCTCGGTCCTCCCAATCGCCTCTTTCCCTCCGGATTACCAACCACAATGGAATCTTCGTTTCTCCCCCCATTCGAGCGACATGACCTGCCCATCTAAGCCTTCGCGATTTTATTAATTTTTATCATGTCGGGTGAATCACACAGTTTATGGAATCTCCTCCATTCTCTGGTCAGCTCGTCCCGTTTCAGCTCGTATACCTTCTCCACATACCCCATTTCCTATTTAATAAATTCGAGTTAGAATCGAAAATGGCGAGGTCTAAACTGACCTCAATGTTGATCAAATAACTTAAATTAAAAAAAAAGATTTCCTCTCTTCCATATCGTGTGTCGGAAAAATAGGTCACTGTTCGCGAATCCTTAATAATCTTTATTAGTGCTACACAGTTCATATCAGAAATGTATTCACTTACTGCAATGAAGTACAGGAATTTAAAACCTTGTTAACAAACGTCATAAAGGTAGATGTGGGGCTTAGAAGCAAAGAGATTGTGTGAAAATAATGAAAAGCTGGAGGGTCTTCTTTTAAATATAACCAATAAGAATATATTCTGTGTCATTATTTATATGTCATGTTAAATCTCATTTTTTTAAAAAATATGTCAATTGCACTTCTTTGCATGAAACCAGTAGAAAATTAAATAATTCTTGACACTTAGGATGCAGTTTCCTTTCGGAAAAAGAAAATTAATTTGTTTTCTAGCGAATGCTGCAAAGAGTACTTGCAATTAGCTGCAATTATGCATTTTATGGCATCAATTTTACGGCAAAATATTATGAAAAAAAAAACGCATGGCTACACAAGCGGTTATGTATTTTCTAGCTTCGAGTTTCACACTTGAATGGCTTAGCTCGTTATTTAGGTCCTTTGCAGTGGAAACCCACTATTCTTTAACCTTGTGCTAGGATAGCGTCGTTAAATATATTGTTTCATTAACTCACGTACACAGCTAGATGAGACGAGATGAAATACTATACAAACCATAATTTTCAGCATGCGCATCTGTACTGTCACGCAGGAGGGCATTTGTGCACGTAAAACCTCAACTTCATACCAAAACGGGAGCTGCAGATGGAGAGATATCACGTAGTCTATTGTGTCGTTTAGAATTGGCGACATACAAGCATCATTGTTTGTCTTGCTATTGTTCTTTGTGCAATCTGATGTGCATGGTGAAGGCAAAAGGCGTCTGGAAGCCAAAAGGACGGACACGATGAAGCCACCACAGCTATTGGTGCTAGTCTTGTTATGTTGTCCTCAGCTGCATAATTATGTGAAGGTTGGGTGGGCTCAACAATATTCTCTTCCGCATTTTGTTTGCCTTGTTACCAAGTCGAACAGTTTATACATTGTACTTGTAATTAAGGGGGTTCGATTCCCGGTGAGGACACTAGTGGTTTCAGAGCCTACATTAAACTGTATGACGTCATCTTCATCCTATGGAAGGCGATGGCAAACCACCATTACTTCACTTGTCCAGGGACCTTCGTGTCAGGACTTGCCTTCGGGCAAAACATCCGTCATCATCATCACCATTTTAATGTCCGCCAACAAGCTAAAATGGAAACATCACATTTCAATAGTAAACCGAAAGAAGGGGGCGCATGTCGCACACGTACGACACTATTTTCGTTCTTTAAGGGTCCTTAAAAATACTATCGTTAGGAAGTTTTCGGGGTCGTGTTTTTCGTGTTCTCTGGGAAATATCTGCGGTCCTGGTCAGCCTTGAAAGAAACACTGTTAAAACGCAAAAAAAAATGTATAATAATTAAATCTCTGTTTTGCCTTCCGAGTCACCGGGTCCAAACCATAGGTCCGCTGACCCATCCGAAACTTGACCCGATGACTCGTTTCAGCTCTGACGAGGATCTAATATGGCCTATTCGCTTTATTCGTCATAATACGTGTTAAATCTGGCAGATGGTGGTAGTTGGATTTCTAGATTGTTTTAAGCAAAAGCCAGTAGAGGTGTCGCCAGTGTTTTGGACAACGTTGAGTAGACAGCCCTAATTTCAAAGCTTGGGTAGGCCGTTGGCTCCCTGAACCTTATTTAATATTGTAAGTACCTTATTTAATATTATAAGTACTTGTTTAATATTGCAAGTACCTTATTAATATTGTACGTTATTTAATATTGGAAGTACCTTATTTAATACTGGAAGTACCTTATTTAATATTGGAAGTACCTGATTAATATTGGAAGTACCTTATTTAATACCTTATTTAATATTGGAAGTACCTTATTTAATATTGGAAGTACCTGATTAATATTGGAAGTACCTTTGTAATATTGGAAGCACCTTATTTAATATTGGAAGCACCTTATTTAATATTGGAAGTACCGAATAAGCCTATAACTTGTGGATTATTTGCGCTTTTAAATTAAAACTTTCCAAGCGGTTAGTTGTCATTGCGTAGTACTTTTTACGAGTGTAAATTAATTTTTTGAAAATGAGAATCCCTTCGGTTACTCTACTTTTCATTTTTGAACTTAATAAAAACTTAATGATGGCTGCTTCATGATATGTATGGATTACAAGCCTCTCGACAAACTCTGCTCTCATTATACCACGCAAAATTCTGTACTCCTATGCTTTGGAATAATATTTTGAGGTCATCACATAGTCTATTAGTGTAAATATGTTTCATACACGAAAGTTTCTATTTTTAACACGAACCCTACATCATTATGTCAATATGTGCTTACATTAAAAAAAATATATATCGTAAGTTCCATGCCTGACTATATTTACAAGAATAATAGTAATGTATTTACTTATGTTCTGGGGTCTCACTGTCTTGCTATACGATCGAAATAAATGTATATGTGTTCTAATGCGCTCTGAGCTTTCGGGATAATTATGACAGAAGAATGATGTCCTCTGACGAGCACTTCTCACAGAGGCAAAAGGTGACGGTCTTCGGATCGACGACGTAACCAAGTATTCTTAACTATATCAATAAACAAGAAATGATGCAAATCAAAAATAGTCGCACAAACTTACTTCTTATCTTATCAGATGACTTGGGATCAAGCTGCCAAATCTTTAGTAAAAATATCAGATTTTTACTGGGAAAGAAGTAATTTACTTTATTTCTCGCGACTCCCAATCCACATAGAGCACAGAGCTCTATTGGATCAAATCGGCTCTCTCCAAGAGCCGTAAAGGCTCTTGGCCAAATAGAAGGTGCATCCTGCTTTACATTGTCTAAAACTGTTCCTAACTCTTTCTCTTATAAAAATAATATCCTTGACCCCTTCAGAATTGCTTTCACAAACACTGCTGCAGAGATGGTGTCTCCAAATTATCCTTGGCACTCTACCCTCCTAGGATCTACTCTCAGGGCTTGCGCAAACAAGTTGAAGAGATACACTCTTATGCATAATTTTTGCACCAATTTCCCTGCCTAAGTTGCACAAAGTCAGATGGTAATATACAGGATAAGCCGCTTGGACATGAAAAATCCTCGGGGTTAATCCTGAGTATTCGGACTCTCTCTCTCTCTCTCTCTCTCTCTCTCTCTCTCTCTCTAACGTCGAACAATTGGATTTCTCTAATTCCTCTGAAACACATATTACTCAAGAATGGTTTGAACATTAAATGACGCACAGAGGTTGACGTAAAAAAATCAACATATGCTTACACAGCAAGTGGTACTTTATATCGACTGGAAAGAAATTATCCAACAAACACACAGACGTTGACGTCAAAATCAACATGTGCAAAATTACCATTATATTCAAATTCGTGTTATCTACCCTTGTCTTCCCATAAATCCTTGGGGATTGGCAAAATGACGAATTCGTTACTTCCCATGGGCGTCGCAAATAAATTAATTTCTGGCAGAATCCCTGCACATTTCAAAGACTGGAATCCCAAACAAATTACCGTCTCAAGTTAAAAGAAAAAAAATAATTGCAAACAAGAAATAAAGTGAGCATTTGAATTAAATTAATCTTTGGGAATTAATCTCGTGAGCTCCCCCGCCATCCAAAATAGTTACACAAGTACAAAATTCATACAAGTACCTCTCTCCACTTCTCATCTTCTATTTGGTCAATTTCTCGGCATTAAAGAATGAGAACTTACGCTGCCAAGCTCGAGGCAACGAACGTTGGTGTTGCTCCAAATCTGCTAAAAAAAATGACTTCCATAGCTCCGATCCTACCCATTAAAAAGGTATATATATATATATATATACTAACCTAAGTTTCTCCCTCCTTAATCGGTATTCAAAGCAATAAAACAGGGACGGGACTCCTAGAGTTGGTCATCGCTAAGAGGTGAGGTTGTCAAAGCTAGATCGCTTCAGCACCGAACTGAACAAAAAAGAAACGTCAGAAAAAATATATGCAAAAATGTTTCCTCCAGCTTTCTTTTTTAGTACCATGCTTAAAGAAGACAAGGGTAAAACAGCTATGAATCTGCAGTATCCATGGTCGCTGGAAGATATTAAAAAAAAAAAACGTAAGCCAAGAATTACAACTACATGAAATTACAGTACAAAAAATTTACAATATTGATTAACAGTTGTCCTCGGCCGAGAATATTTAGATACCAAACCAATTATTTATACAGCTCAAATAAAAATCACACATGGATGTATATTCAAATTATATTATTTAAATATACTTTTTTTTTAGCTCTTTAATACAGCAAGGCTGCAGTTATGAGTCTTGTTTCGTAACACTTAAACGACAAATATAGAAACTTAACATTACCAAACAGTGTGTACCAGATTGTATAACAGAACAACTAATGTCTGACTGTTATCCAAAATTTCTGATTTATTCACCTTATTGGTAAATATGAGTTATTATGCTGTCAATGTTTATTCGAGTGATAACTTATAGTGATGTTAATTGTATACAATTGCTTTAATATTTCATATCATGCATAGTAACACTGATTAGTTTTATGTATCACAGCACATAGATGAATAAACTTGTATTCTATTTTATTCCTTTCGTAGGTGCACGCTACAAGCATTCCACTACTACAGAGTCATCTGGTGAGCCACTGGGAAGAGGTCAGCTTGGGTAACGATGAGCAAATTACTTCCATAATATGACGATGAGAGAGTCTGATACTGATACTTGAAAACCGTGCTGGAAACACTGATTACAGCATCCACATTAGGACAGCTCGGATATACTCTTGATCTACGTATGTCTGGGTTTATCACGAAACTGTGGCAAAGTTTTATTAGTGCTTTTCTGAGATACATTTTTAACTTAAATGTTTTCAGTTTTATCTAAGTAATTACAATAACCCTGAAGTGATCGACAAGAAACTATTATACTGGCGCTGTGAACACTGGAAGGTCTTCTCGTATAGACAAAGCAACCTGACTGCAAGCTTTCATGAAAGCAATTCCAGATGTAATCAGTTCTCTGCAGATGCTTTCATCAGAGGCAGAAGTGACCGAAACTATGTTGTCAAGTCTAGCTTCGTCTGTGTACAGCTTACTCCCCTAAAGGCATCTACATCAACAATATCATCGAATTGCGAGGTGTTCTTGCAGAACAAGTAAGTTATCATGTACCGATCTTTGCCAGTGAGGCAGTGACTGTACGAATGATGACACACAGAGTCAGTATAAAACTGATAATAAAAATGATCGTGATGATACGTAAAGACTCTGTAATTGTTACAAATTTATTAAAAACATTAAACTCTATGTTGTTCGTGTCAGGAAATTTGTATAAAAAAAACTATTTGAAATAAATGAACAAAATTTGTAGTTTAATCTAGATTATTTATTTTGATACCATTGCATTCCTTAGCCCTGAAAATGTATGTTTACCTGTCAAAATTATATTTTTATGTTCTTTAGAAGCTGAGATATTAACGAAAATTGTTTTTACGTCAGCCATTTTGTAAAATCCAAGATGGCGTCCACGTAGGACTCGTAGAAAATGGAAACATTGTTTTTGTTATTGCTTATGCTTTCAAGAGATATTCAGTTTTAAAATTCTCCACAAAATTCCGGTGAAATTACATAGTGAACCTGGCTAATGACTATATTGTGAAGTTACGAATATACAGATAAAATCTATACTCTAGGGATGAACACTTCTAATCAATTCGGTGAAATCTTTGTTATTTTCCATTCAGAACATAATACCTCTTCTTTATACTGTGAATGCAGACATTCCACTCCTTTTGTGTATAATGATTTTATTTTGCCTATCTTTTGAAGGGCACCTTCAAGGTTACATTTATCCAGTTTTGTAGCGTATGTAGCATCAATTCTGGTTCACTTGTCTCCATAGTGAACATTGATTCATTGACGAACATTTGTCTCGTAATGTAGTGAAGCTTATTGTTTTGGGAAACAACAAAAACTATGTACTCTGCAGTCAGAAGCAAACATTCCTGGAGTATTTCGAGGTAGCTATAACATTCAGATTATTGTCGGTTCAATAATACATCATCACACCATAACTTTTTCCTCACACGACTCTGGATGATTTCGCTCAGTGAAGGTTACTGTCAGTATGTGCGTATGATACTGATATAACTTCTTCACTGATATACTAATTTCGCTCGTCACTGACCAGAAATGTTCTGTGCCAATGAGTTCATGTTTCGTCTAAAACCCAGGTGCAGAGGTCGTCACGTCCATCAGAGTTATCCTCAGACAGTTTCTGAATATAACCTTGAACGGGTGTCACTTCTTGGTATCGAGAATCCGTACAATCACTAACACCACCTTCTGCTAAGAGACGTCACGTGCTACGTTGTAGATTCTTGAGAAGCGACGCCAAGACCATTGTTGAGATTCTCTCGTCAGTTCCAATTTTTAAGCGATAATTATGTTGTTTCTCCTCAACAATTCGTTTCTCGAAATTTGTATATCTGGCTATCGAGCGGTCGTAGCTTAGTTGCAGAGCATTAGCATCGCATTCGGGAAGTCCTCGGTTCAATCCCAGTGGCTTACCATCCTGATTGTTTCTCTATGATTTTTCCTCAGTCACACCAAGGCAAATGCCGAAATGTCCTGAACGACTCCTTTCTGCATACTTTTCGCTACCTTACCCCGGCCTGAGCCTCGGATGCCTAAGGGCCGTAAATAAATTAAAATTCAATTATGTATTTGGTATCCTACAGTGTTGTGTGAAATATGTATTTTTTTTCTCGGTGCTGGAATCTACAGCTATGATACAGCCACCTACCCAGACATCAGAATTATCCTAAAGCAATGCCATACAGTTACCTCAAACATACAACGGTAATTTTAATTTCCTGATAACTTCTAGCCAACGTTACAACAAAAAGCTTTCCTAAGAAAAATATTCGACCATGATTTACGACGGTGGATTTCAAGATAGCTGCCATGTTTCGGAAATATTAAAAATGGCCCTCTGGGGTACTCAGATGTTTAATTTCCTTTCTGTTTTCTGAATAAAGAGTGTCCTACTTTTTTTACTTACCCTGTATTCATCCGGATTAATAAAATAAAATAAAATAAAATAACATTTAAAATAATATAGAATGTTGTCTGTTGACTCCGAGAGTACAGGGTGGTACAACTAGAGGGCTACAGACCAGATGCGGCACTCAAGTGGTTTGAAATAGCCAGCGACAAATATTCACAACTATTCTTCATGAGATTACTGTATAATTTAAAGTAACCTTACACTTATTAACAGTAATAATAATAATATCATTAAAAGTTTACAGAGACAATATAGTTTAGTGACTTATAAAAACCAGTTTATTTCTATTTCCCGAAAAAGCATCAGTTTGGACATATCCGATACTGTTAATACTTGAACTGTATTCTTTATTTATAACTCATTTTATCCTTTGCAGACTACTGCAAAATTCATTAACAAATACATAAAAACTTGCTAGTCATTTGACTGTGACCAGAAAGGTTCTTTTCCCTTTCCGTTGCGAAAAAAAAGAAAAGAAAAATATACTGGCAGAAAATTGGATGTAAACAAACACGAAACAGAACACTATACCAAATTCCAGTTTTTCTACATTCGATTCAATCTTTCTCTTTCTTTGGTTTTTTCTCGCACGCATGCACAAACACACACACACAAACAGAGAGAAGAAGAAGGAGAGGGAGAGAGACCAAGAAACAAAACTAGTTAAGCACAGACTATAAAAATTAGGAAGGACATTCAACAGGTTTAATAGACGATGTTGGAAGAAAAGAAAAAAGAAGCATATTCTCAACCGTTCAGCCAGGAATTGAAATCGCCTAATTATGCAGATATATCAAGTTGTTTTTTTCTTCTATTCCTTCCTCTCAGACTTATATCTTTTGTCTTTCTTCATTTTCTTCTTCTTTGTTTTTTTACTTCTTCAACTACCGCACTAGTTTCCCACTTGCTTTATCCATCAAGAATGACAGCAGAAAGAACACAAAAATCACCCCATCCATTCTGTTCATAATCTAAAAAAGATGGCGAACATTTAACAACGGAACCACACTCTGATAGAAAAGGTAAAAACAAAGGAAATACAAGGGGAAAAAAACCACACACAGATGAAATGTTAAACAGCAAACCAGACAAGATTGTCATTTCTGGGTTAACAGCCATCTCAAATAAGGATATGCGAATGTGCTGATAGCATGGTTAAAGGAACCACGAAAAAAGATTTCCGACAACTTTAATATGCTGACGATATGTCTTTGTACGTGTTTGTGTGAGAGAAAAGTGATTATCAGAGCGGGAAACTGATGATATAAAGAAAGAAGAAGATTAAACATGAATAGAGAATAGGTAAAGAACCAGGAAGAACTGCTAGTTGGTGGTCCAGACTATAAAGGCCAGGTGCGAACAGTCCTGAGTAGGTTTATAAGCCTTCTGGGGTAGTTCTGTGCTTTGGTAAGATATTTCTTGAAGGCTTCTGTTCCCTTATTAATCTCCTGTTAACCTGTCTTCAACAGCAACTGATGACACAGACCACCGTGTACACAATGCTTACGGCACGGTCACATAACTTTAACCTGCAGCAAAGACTATGTTCATATTATGTTGATACTATATGCGCTTCTACTCACAAATGTTCTTGATGTAATTATGGAACGTTTTAGGTCATATATATATGTAAAAGGCTTGTTGTTCTCTTGATTAGAATACATTTCTTTATTTATTTAAGTGACGTCACATAACAAAGTTCCAAGAAGGTTTATACGATTAAAGATACTCAGTGTCAGATGTCATGTCAATGTCATGTAATATTTTTCTTTCCTCCAACCGTAACAATATGAATTTTTTAGGAGTTCATTATATTTAGCGTATTGTGGGTATATTTTCTCTTCTTTATATTTCAGAAAATTAAAACATTTTGTTTGAATTCACTCTTTTTTTCTCTCCTTTATGTGATTAGCACGTTTTCGCTCCAGTATCATTCCTCATTGGGTTATGTTAGGTTAGAAAAGTCAGGTCAGATTATTATTTTTATATGTGCGCATTTTGATCATTTTATAAATTAAGCTATATTGCGTTAGGTTAAAAAAATCACGTTAGCCTATATATATTTTGTTCATTAATCACTTTCATCTACTTCAGAATTACTTCCGCGAGAACGACGTGTGTTTTGGGGTGCCATATCACTTAAATATATTCTAGTATGGAGTAAAGAATATAATTCATTATGCTCATACTTTACTTCAAGGTCTCTTCTTTGTACGTGTGTGAACTTTACTCAAATGCTCTCCCTTCATCTTATATCAAGAAGTAGTACTTTTTTGATCTGGTGGTAGACATTACATCGCATTTACTTATACAGAAGTCAAGACTATTGTTAATACTCCATTAAGTTGTTCTGTCAAGGTCATTATGTAACTTTTAAGCAGTCATCAAAAGATGTTATTGTTCTGAAAAGCTTGAAGTCATCTGCAAAGAGCAGAGAGCGAGAAAATTTGACATCTCTTGGCAAGTCACTAATGTACAGCGGCAGCCATATTGTGTTGGCCCATTAGAGTTCCTCTATGTCTATACCGAGTACTGTGAGTCAGCCGGTGACTTTTTGAAACGTACATTTCTGTCTTGTGACTACAATGTACAGCATAACATATCTGAGACATTTTCAAGCATTTTACAATTGTCAATTCTCTGCGAAACAGCAGTAATTTCGAACAACGACAGCTATTTTGGACGTTTCATCTAACATGATTTTTAGAATCAGCTGCCAAGGAATTTGGTACTGTCATTTGTATGAGACTATGCAACCAATGCTTGCTATATGTGCACGAGGACTGTGAAGGACTGACTCACCAGGGCAGATAATTTTCCTAATTTCATCGTCTCGTTTTGCCAGGCTTCTGATTAAAGTTTTCATTGTAATGTAAAGTATTCAGTATGTAAAGACTTTAAAATTTGAATATACATATTAAGTATACCTTACTTGTTTCATGGAAGCTGTATTTTTATTCGCTATTGTACTGCACAATCTGTAGCTTAAAGACTGCACTTACACCTTCCCAATCTTGACTTTACATGCCCCAAATTGAAAAAGTTAGGGGTAAATCCATCGAATTACTAGTAACTGTTGTTTGGTGAGTTTTTATACATTTCATTTCCACACACCAAAATGGCGGACTGATGTTTTGACATTTGAATTCAGTTATTTTGCATTTTTTTTGTTCATCCTTTATTTCCAACACCCTTAAAGACTTCTACGTGGAAAATTTGTTCATTTTTTTTTCAATTTTAATTTTTGTCGCAATTCCCTCCCAACAAACTTAAGTCACGTTAAAAAAAAATATGTACAAAAAAAAATGTCAAGCTTCAGGCAACCACGATATTTGCAATGTGGTTTTTAATACTCCTTTCATTTCACTTATTCGTAGTCCTTTATCTGCATAACTCCATAGCCCCACATGTGTTCAAAACAGTTATCCATGTGACGGTTTTTTTCCTCCTCGCTCGAGGGTACAGGATGTGCCAAGATCACACATATAAACTTAACCACAGTGCCATCTGTCGCTTGATGTCCTCAACAAAGTCACACATACATAATCTCATTCACATATTTGTTGTTTCTTTTCGTTTCCTCAACTTGACACCTTCACGTGTGAATATGTGACCGTTGTTGACATTTGGTCCCTAAAGAATGGAGCAACCCTTTAAGGGACTTGACGTGAATAATAAAACCTTAATTTGATGTTATAAAAATGTAACAGTTCTTGTTGCATGCGTGTATGTCCTCTTCTTTATAAATAAAAGCTATTATAATAATAAAAAAATACTTTTCATGTTTGGTAGAAAAGGGTAATATTTTTTTAATATTTAAATTTAATCATATGCTTTGGTGACGATAAATGGAAGACATTTAGAGCAATTATCAAGCCAATTAAAGTGTTACATAACGAATTAAATATTCAGCTTGCTGCAGTTCTTAAATAATACTAAAGCTACTACTACTAATAAAAAAATAAGAACAACCATCTTATTTGTTTGCGAAAAAAAAAGGCCAACTGCACTCGCATTTTGAGAAATAATATCAAGCAATTTGTATATATTTGGAACAGTATATTTAAGTAAAACGATTCAAACTACTTATTCAGATGTCAACAGATTACGCTAGCTCCACCTGCTAAATTTAACCAACCAATCATCAAACTGGCAATGGATTGAACGCGACTCTCTGGTTGGCTGAAGGAATTTACGTCATCGTGGAAGGCACGTGAAACTAAAGCACCTGACTCCATATTTGAAACCGTATTCTCGGAATCTTTGAGAAAATTCCTTGCTTAAATTTTGTGTATACTTAAATAAATGTGCGCAAAAGTTTTGTTTACGAATTTGGAAGTTGTACAATTTGGCAGCGCCAAGCTCATAAACGTGACAAACACAACACATGGAATGTTTATATCAATCTTTATCGAATGTGTGCTCGATGTTCAATTTATCGGCCTTACAAAGCCTTTATAAAGGCCATTTTCTGATAGCTTTTTTTATTGTGTGTGCTATTACTAAGGGATATAGTATAGGCAGGGGTGTATTTTTATACTGCAAAAACTGTACCATTGAATAGTGGGTACAACATTATGAATTTTGAACTCATCCACTATTATTTTTTGAATTTATTGAAAGTAATTGTTCAGTAGGAAGCACTGTACTTTGTCTTGAGGATTTTAACATACCTCAAATAACTCATTCCAATTTTGACCTTTTACACGCAACAAAGAAGTGTTGTAATTTGTATAATTTCATGGCATTATTCATAGAATCATTTAATATTATCCGTAATGTCAATGGTCGCACATTAGATCTAGTATTAACAAACATTATTGACGTCACTGTAGTTAGAGAAGAACACCCCCTTGTTCCTGAAGATGAGCACCATCCGGCATTACTTTGTTCCTTTCCACATAATCAATCGAAAAAAGAGAAACTAGAGAACAACATTACTGGATTTAATTTTAGGAAGGCTAATTTCGAACAAATGTATACAGAATTGTCGAGACTAAACTGGAACCAACTTTCCCATTTGAATGGCGTAAATGAAGCCTTAGGGCAATTCTATGAGATGATGTACACTACTATGAACCTATGTGTTCCCCGTAAGAAATGTAATAGTAATAAATATCCGTTTTGGTTCACTTATAACGTAATTCAGAAGCTTAAATTTAAGACATATCATCACAGGAAAACGAAAACTGGTGTAGACGTTCGCATATTACGTAGAGAGCTAAAATCAGAAATTTCATTAGCATATAAATTTTTCATTGAAAGCTCAGAATACAGTATCAATAAAGACCCGAGGCAATTTTGGAATTTTGTTAAAAGTAAGACAAAACATCTCTCATCCACTTCTTTGAAATACAGAGACAAAGAGCTAGAAAGTAACAGGGAAGTATCCAGGTCTTTTGCACATTATTTTCAATCTGTATTTAGAACTGTAACACCCCAGTACAAATCTGAAATTTTGTCAGACAACCCTAGATGTGAACTTTTAAATACGTTGCAAATAAAAGAAATTAAAATGAAGGAAATTGAGGAAGCAATCAAAATGTTAAAACCTAAAGTATCTTGCGGGCCGGACGAAATTCCACCGTATATAATAAAAGGTTGTGCTGAGATTCTTAAATACCCATTATATATTTTATTAAATCTATCTGTAAAAACTTATGTATTTCCTGATAAATGGAAGGAAAGTTTAATTTGTCCTATTCCAAAATCCGGGAATACGAAAGACGTCGAAAACTTCAGACCAATAACTATTTTATCATCGTTTGCAAAAGTATATGAATGTGTTATATATAGGCGAATACTGAATCATGCAAACTCCATTCTTTCACCATATCAGCACGGCTTTTTGAAAAATAGGTCAACCTCAACAAACTTAGCAATTGTAACTGACTTCATTGCAACTGAGCTAGATAACGGAGGCCAAGCAGACGTCGTATACACTGATTTCAGTAAAGCATTTGATGTGGTTGATCATGATGTTTTGCTAAGCAAACTTAAGTTTTTCAATTTTTCTACGGGAACATTAAAATTATTAACTTCATTTTTACGTAAACGTAAACAGGCAGTAATTTTTAAAGGATATACTATATCTGAATATTTTGAGACAATGTCCGGAGTGCCACAAGGTTCAATCCTCGGACCTGTATTGTTTCTTTTAGTTATTAATGATATATTTGAGTGCATCGAGAACTCCCATATTCTGTTATTCGCGGATGACCTGAAATTATACGCTAGAATTGAATCAATTGAGGACAGTGCCCAGCTACAAAAGGACTTGGATAATGTCAAAGAATGGTGCGACAGGAATAAATTTGTAATTAATACAAAAAAGTGCAATGCCCTATCTTTTACAAAGAAAGAAAAGTATGATGAGTACAACTACTCGATTGATGGAGTAAATCTATCGAAACCTGAAACTGTTAAAGATCTTGGAGTTGTTTTCGATCCAAAATTAAACTTCGGGCGTCACATTGAAATGATCACTAACAATGCGTACAGGAATCTTGCATATATTTACCTTTTTAGCAAGGATCTCCGTCTCGACTCAACACTTCTAAAATTGTATTACTCTTACGTGAGATCTCAGCTAGAATACTCCTGTATTGTATGGATTCCGAACACTCAGAAACAAGTTAAAGCAATAGAGAAAATCCAGTGCATTTTTTAAAAATTATTAATGTATTAAAAAAAACACATTATATCCGGCATACATTTCACACAGGGAATTAGTGAGCAATTTTAATATACAAACTTTGGAACGAAGAAGGCATCTAAACGATTTAATATTTCTGTCCAAATTAATACACAATCAAATTGATTGTAGTGATTTAATTCCGAAAATTTTCATTCAAGTCCCGAACACTAAAGCTAGATGACTGGGTAGTAATGGGATATTCTATTGCAAAAAGCAAAGGACTGAAATCCTATATAAATCCCCAATTTGGAGAATGAGTGCTTTCTACAACAAAATTGAACCTCAAGTTAATGTAGATATATTTGGATTGACTTACAAAGAATTTAAAAGAACTGCAGGTGAAGTAATATGATTGTTTCTTATATCTTGTAATTACTATCATGTACACGCAAGCACTGTAATTAGGCATATTGAATGTTGTGCTATGTTTTAAATAAATAAATAAATAAAATACCGATTTTATACCCACAATTTTTTAGAATCAGTGACGGGCACAGGAATTCACATTTTACCATCTTTTTTTATTGTTATTATTATTATTATTTATTAATCTGTTCCCTCCCAAGAACCAGGAGGCAAAGAACCGCCTCTCTAAAACCAACCCTGGGTTCGCCACTGCCTCTCAAAAATTGTGAGTACAAAAATCGGCATTTTGTACCCAAAGGTACAGTTTCGCAGTGTAGGGGGAAGGAGGGGAAATTCCCTGGCACTTCGTGTGTTTTCCCTAGTACGTCACTTACCACTGATCTGGTACCACTGAGTTTCTCTTGTCATATAACTGCAATCACGAGCTCTATGTAATAATACTGGAGTGATCGATTAGTGTCGAAAGCTAGAAATCAGAAAAAAACATTTAACCTATATGGTCCACTTCCAGCGTAACCCAACATGGGACAAATATTCAGATCTAACTCACTTTTCCACACTTGGTATCACTGTGCGGTCTATTTTATTGAATGTTGTCTTAATTCTTAAGTTTGAAATGGGTTCACTTGATTCATGGCAGATGTTCATAAAAGTCATTGACACGAACAAATTGAATTAGAGCAGAAAAATCTTTAGCTAAATGCCAATGTGAGAAATTATTTCTTCTTGTATATTTCATTTGAAATTTTAATTAATACGATCGCTTCTAATTGTTATGAGTTTAAAATTCTAACTGGTAAGAATTGTGCGGAAAATCTTTGACAATTACATATTTTAAAATGATTGTTCAGACGTCAATTAGAATAGTATTTTGTGTTCTGGGGCACAGATATGTCTATGAAGTTGTATATTAAATGTCCCATTTGTTTAACGTGTGGGGAAATAAGAAAATAATCAGGATATTATATTTTCAGGTTGAATGTGAATGTTTATGTTTGATAGTTGAAATGACTTTATGGGTTGACTTCTCGTCCTTACATTCTTTTTTTTCTAGTTAACAATGGTTTGTGGTGTCCTCAAATCTTGCAACGTTAATTTAACTCATTTCCCGACGTCATACAATGATGAAATTTTGCGCAGCGACGTACGTCGGGTGACAATACAATATTCCATTGTTACTTTCATGTATTTGTATATATATATTTTTTAATATGGACTTCTTCATCCTAAAATAAATACTAGCCTGCATTGATATTGGGTTTGGCTGGTTGCAGGAAACTTTAGGATTTGGGTCACAAAACATTAGTTTGAAAAAAATATATCAGATCACCGAAATAACCTCGAAAATAATAATAAAAAACTTTTTAAAGACTTACTTTTCTTAAACAATTCGTACTAAAAATTAAAAATAAATAAATGTTATTTATGCATGAATAAAAAGGAAAAAACATGAGGCGCGCCAATTCAAGAATTTATAAAGTGACTGTATATGAGAGCGCGCCTCATGCTTTTCTTTTTATTCATGCATAAACAAAATTCATTTATTTACCTTTTAGTACGAATTGTTTAAGAAAAGTATGTCTTTAAAAGGTTTTTTAATTATTTCTTTCTTTACAGCCTAAGGATTTATATATCAAACCAGTCTCTAAACCCTTATAAGTAGAGCTAGAATTTTTATGTAGTATCATACTACTAAATATGTAACAAAAAATAATGAAATATGTGGAATAATATATAATTAAGGTAAAATATGTAATATCAAATAAATCAAATATCCAATGCAGGGACAAACATTTACCTTTGTTTATTTTTTCATTCACAACACAAAGATCTAATAAATAAGCTTTTCCAAATTCACTTTTATGTACAGTAGTTTCTTATATTTCTGTGTAGTTTACGTAAAATATTGCGTATTTATTGGCTGCAACGATAAACATTTACCTTCAGTATCTTTTCATACATATAACGGTGATTTAATAAATGATTAATAATTCATGTCACTAGACACATTTATGCACAGAACACACTATCAGGTATTTTGGCATATTTATATGTAGTTTACGTTAGAATTTTAACATCAAATTAACTAAATATTTATTGCAGGGATAAACATTACCATTTTCTTATGTTTTCGCACATAAAATTATGATCTAATGATAATTTTCATAATTCACTATAAGGGATTTTACTATATTTTCTATGGTCATGGTTTGCTAACAATCAGAAAGGATATACTTATATGCTTAAAACAACCTTTCCACGTGACAAGGTGTCACTGGGGCATATTTACTGGGACAAATGGTCCTGTCATGCTTATTTCGACCTAGATTTACTCCAGAGAATGTCTGGGAATTCCTTGCTTGCTTTGAGGAATCTCTTGCACAATAAGCTACACTGCATCGAATTTCCATTAAAAAAATTAAATTAAAAAAATCAGCTTACCCTTAGTGATTTTTTTTCGAAATGGCTTTCATATAACGCTGCACATATAACTCAATGAACATTTTTGGAACATGCATTTTTGGACAGAGCAGTTTTGAGATCTTTGGCCGTACCATGCCGCCTCAGTTCTACCATAGACCTCATAATAGATAGACTTAGCACGCTTCCCCAATTCTGGCTGCGCTAAAACTAATGAATTTTTGTTCAGAGCACGTGATTTTGAATCCATCCGCTAGGTAGCTCTGGCATAGACGTCATATCCTTCTATGAGACGTCATATCCTACAGAATATGTCATTACATAAAAATTCTACCGCATGCACGTCATATAATGCATAGTATATGTTTAAATAATATTTACGTTTTTTGAAAGAATTAAGACATTAGAAAAAAACGGACTGCACAACGATAAACAAGCGTAAATAAACTGAGAACTGAAAATTTGGTCCATATTGGTTTACACTAGGAGTAGACGATCGAGATTAGACCTGTTTCCTCCGTTTCCTGCTTTCATATATCATGATTTTTTTTAATGGTTTCGATCAGTCCAGTATCGCTTTTAGGTTAGATCAATGACTGCATGAGTGCTATTCAGTGTATTTAACGATGCTAGAGTGATAGATCAATGCCTGAAGTTAGACACCAACCAGAGCAAACAAACCCGATCGTCCACTTAAAACATAATTCAATATGAACTAAATTTTCAGCCGGAACAAAGTTTTTCGCACTTCGTCGGCTGAGAATTTATAAGGTTCTAAATACATAGGATTTTAATGTTAGATAGAACTTTATAATTCTCAACTGACGACTTATTATCCCCGTTTTTATTTATATATTAAACCTTCAGTTTTGAGCATCGACGACTCCTGGGGGGAAATGCGGGGAGTACAATATTTCATTTTGAATAGTCGGTTGCTGACTTTAGCTTATGACATATCGTCGGTTGGCTGACATAACGACGTATCTTATTTTTATAAAAGTTGAGTTAGTCATTTTATGCAGTTCCTCCTGCTAGCCTTCATCATTCGACATTACAGTGAGATACAGACTAGCCAATTTGTTCAGCTCGCAAAAAAAGATTTAAGGTATTTATTTAACGTTTACCACACTTCAAATGGAGCTTTTGAGAACCCGAAAAGACATAAACCATTCAGCTGTACATGATGATACGACAGTGCTTGATTAGTATCTAAAGATATGCACCAGACTCGTTCGTCCATTTTTGGTTTAATCCAAATTAGACAACTGTTAAGGCTGCTTTTCATGAAAGCTTGCTCTGCTTCCTTTATTTGCGAGCAACACGTGTTTCAATTGGCTATTCACCCTAATCGCAATCAACGCAAGCTTTCATGAAAATCAGCCCTTAGTTTTAGCTCAGTGTTTTGCGCTTGTTGCGCCTGTAAAGTTCAGTTAAGCACGTACCGGGCTGTGCATATTTTAAATAACATTCACGTTATGATAACTTTTCATCCAACCATGCGTTGCTTGTGATTTGGGTGAGTAGCAAATTGAAACATTATTCAAGTACGTGTTCTACGTGTAACACAAGTTTTTATTGGCAAATCATAGAAATCGCAAGCAACGCAGGGTTGCGTGAAAAGCTAGCCTTATTCGCAATAATTAAAATGTAAATAAAAAATGGGCCGCACAGCAATAACAAGCGTAAAATCTTTAATTAGAACTGAAAGTTCGGTCCATTTTGGACTAAACTGGAAATGTACAAACGACATTATTAACGGTTCTCTAGTGTGTTTGACCACAAATATTTGCTTCATTTGTAATGCAATCGAGCATTCCAATATGATTAGTTAGAGCTCACTGATATAAACAAGACAAGATAAGAAATTACAGAAAATCAAAAGGGAGCGAGAAAAACGTTCAACCTTGAAATATCAATCCGGATATTAGTAATTTATAATAGAAGTTCTTTATCTCCCAATATATAATTTAAGATGTTTAGTTTAATAGAAAACTGAAATTAAAGGCAATTTTTCTTCTTAATTATTGTTATTTTTTTTTTGTCTTCCAGTATAAACTTTTTCTGATCTTAATACTTTCTAAATGGACTACTGTAAAATTAAAAAATAAAGAACACTACCCACTACATTATCAAAAAAAAAGTTGTTCCTGTTTTAAGAACTCGACTTTTTATCTATTTGGGCGTTGTCAGCATTCTACGCAGCTTTCTTTTTTGCACTTCTGAAACTAAAATAATAATAAAAAAAATAATGAAAAGAATCGTAGACTATTTTTAGTGCAAAAGGGCCTAGGCTATGTTCAGTAAGACTCAAACAACTTTATTTTGTCTTAACGATACGTGTTAATCTTAAAATAGTTCAAATATATTCAATTAATAGTATTACAAACTGTAGATCTCACCTATTGGGGGGAGAATCATGTGATAATGACAAAAGGGTGTGGTAATTTTCATTTTTATCTTCATAAGCTTAAAATCCTTTTCTAATCTTAACCTGTTATCTCATTTAAGTCGTTCTTGAAATACTTATTTAGGATAAAATAAGAAATATTGCGAATTGAACAAGATTCTAGGTTACCTTCTGTTCCGTGAAGGGGGGGGGGATGAATGTTTTTAGACTTGAAAGATTAAGAGCACGTGTCATTGAGCGTACAAAATCCTAAGAATTATAGTTGCATGGATATTATTAATGTATTGCATTGGAGAAACAGGTTCTTAGATAGGTCCTACCTGCTGTAAATCTCTAATGCCGTTCGATAGATAGTTGTACGCTCTGAATTGACTGCGAATGTTGCTAAAGACATAATATTCCTTCTTCTTCTTCTTCTTCTTCGCTTTAAGGGTATACAGCATTGAACTGTATTGTAACATACTGGAGCGTTCGATATGATTACAAATACAGTTAGTTTGAGATCAAACACAATATAATTCTTTGTTCAGTTCCAGTTTTACGT
Source organism: Lepisma saccharinum (assembly GCA_022664845.1). Lineage (NCBI taxonomy): Eukaryota > Metazoa > Arthropoda > Insecta > Zygentoma > Lepismatidae > Lepisma > Lepisma saccharinum. The sequence goes on from JAGDQP010003662.1 coordinate 81,633, forward strand.
TTGCTGTCGTTGTGTGGCTCATCTTTTTAATTTATATCTTAATTCTTTAATTACGCAAATTAATACGAATAGGATGAGATATTATATGAGCAGTTCAGTAAGTGCATAATTCGAGAATTAGATATAAATGTGTGACGTCACCCACATCTTACCAAGTGGGCCAGTTTTGTTAATTATTTGCCAATTATATCTACTGTACAGTACCATCGGGCTCTACGTTAACGATACCGGAGTGACTGCTTATAGTGTCGAAAGATAGAAGCGAGAGCAAATATTTAAACTCATTTGTCTACTTCCAGTATAATCCAATGTGGAACAAATTTGCAGTTCTAACTCAGTTTTATACGCCTTTTATCGCTGTGTTGCCTGTTTTTTATTTAAGTCTTAATTCCTGAGTTATTCATATAATAGTATACTGTACTCTACAATATAGAACACTGCAAATAATGTTTACGTTTTTTTTTAAGAATTAAGAAATAAATCAGAAAATGGGCTGCACAGCGATAACAAGCGTAAGTAGATCTATACATACAATTATTTTCATTAATAAGATTTATTATTAGATTCGTCAGAAATTATGTTCAAGAAATGGGTATTCTAAGGGTTGATTTGCATGAACGCTTGCGTTGCTTGCGATTAGGCAATGAAACACGTGTTTTAAGGCCCCCTATTACGTGTTCTAAGTGTAATACGTATTTCCATTGGCTACTCACCCAAATCGCAAGCAACGCAAGTTTTCATGAAAATCAGCCCTAATCCTGTATATTCCATGTAGCTACGAGGTAACGAATAAAATATCTTCGTTGCTACACTATTTCTTTTCCACAGCATAAAAACATTTTTCCCATACTCTCAGCGCCATCTGTGAAGCTATCCTTCTTTATTTTGGTTACGTCTTTTTTATTTTTAGAGATGAGGGCGCTAGGAAGCCAATATCCAGTAAATCTTCTACCGAGGAGAACACAAGATCACGATTCAGCTTCACCTTTGACCTCTCTTCTATACCCGCTTACAAAAGACTTCCTTTTTCTTAAAATAAAAAAAATACATTTTTTCTTTTTTATATTTATTCCAGCAGGTCATTTATAAGACCTTGAAAACGGACATAGGCTTTCATGTATTTTTTTTCTTTCTATTTTTAAGTCAGGAAAGTTGTTCCACTCGTTTACTTCAAAATTGCCTGTTAACTGGCTATCAATAGTTCCCACTTAATTTTTCAACCAGTGAGAAGTTTCAAGATTTTCTGCCACTTGGTGTGGAAGATTTCTTCCATTTGTTTTAACCAATGATCTAAAAGTAATACTGGACTGATTGATGCTATTAAAATCGTAATTAATATAAGAAACCAGGGAGGGACATGGATGTAAATAGGTAACGGATGACTAACTGTTTCTCTAAACCTAATAATTTAATTTGCTTTTTTTTTCCCACATGTTTCAGGAATAAACTTTGAATGTCGAAATATCATACCACGCCAATGTAGATCAGTATTTAGGCTGAATGAGAGCATCCATGATCGGATCGGAATAATAATTGGTCTAGTATAGACAAGATATCCTGTTTGGGAAGTCAAAATAACCCATTTTTTCGGTTTTTTTCTTGAACCTATGCAATCATGTTCCATCATATCATCGATCACAGTGATTCAAGTTAGAGTTAGATTTACAGTGTGTGTTGAAACGCACTAACTCACTGACTTGATTTCTTTTAACAAGATTTTAACGTTTTGATTTATTGATGAGCGCCATGTTTTTTAATTGAGATGAGGTATTCGCGATATGTAACAGCTACATAGTCTATGTGCCAAATTATTCTGAATTTGACTTGACTTATGTTGTACGAAAATGTGAATTATATAAATATATATTCCTGACGATTGTCAAATAGTCCGGGAACTTAAGTGTGTTCATAAAATTTGGAACTTTGTTAACCATTGCTCTGTTGGTTCAGGCCTTATGTTCAGGCCTTTTAGTCCCTTTTAACATCGGAGGATTTAATTATGGAAGGAGGAAGGGTTATATAGATCTAAAAAAAAAAAAAAAATCAAAGTTCTCCGGTGTGTCCTTACAAGTGATTGTGTATAAGAATTATCAAAACCCCCTTCCTGGTTTGTCAACCTAAACAATGGACGTTCCTTTTTCCTCATTGACATGAATATCTCTGCGATATGTCATCATCATTGTACAGAAGGATTTTTCCATTGTCTATTCAGGTTCACATCGATTGCACACGCGAAACGACGCTGACGCACTACCGAAAAGATTTCTCTAGGCGCTTGTAGAGAAACACCCATCACTCGAGTCCAGCGTATCTTGCACAGTGTTTCTATCAGAGGGTTAACCGGGAGGGTATTACCCCCCTAGGCTGAGTCGATCATCCCCACGAATAATTTTTTTTGTAAAAACAAGGGTTCATTCATTGTTCTACTAGAAGTTTACGCCATATTTCCTCATTTACCCCGTCTGAAGGTCCAAAATATCCCTCCAGACTCTTTTGCAAAGCGTCTAGCGTCCAGTGGTCGTTGTTCAGCGTCAGACGCTTGGAGTTGGAGGAAAACGTAGCTGAACGCTAGCAAGTTCTTTAAATACGTTCATCTACACCATGGATTATTTGAACTCTTATGCAGAGACATCTATCAGCGTTGCAAGGAAGTAAGAGAGCAAACTGTGTTGCATCGCTTATACATGAAAGAACCGAACTGAACCTAACTTTCTAACCTAAGCTAACCCTTGATTAGAAGTAAAAGAGCGTTTTTTTTTTTAAAGAAAAAAGAAGAAAATCCGCTATAAGTTTGCCTTTCTCCATGTTTGTAGCAACTTTGCTTCATTCATAACTAAAGTTCCAAATTTAACGTTTCAACTAGGATCTGGTAATTGTTCTTGCAGCGTTTTAATATGCATATCGTTTATAGGGACAACTTTTTTTATCTGCTCGACCCGAAATAACGCTGTGGGTGTTTTCTGTTTAACATATTTCTTCTCGAATGACGTTTACCTACGGCGTCCACACGACATTGACAACCAAGAAGCGGTCACATGTACAAGTCACTCGTGTCGTGCCCGTATTCCTACGCACATGTAAGTACGTGACCACATGATTGCTACTACTTCTATCAAATGCAATTCATCACTGTCACAATGAAAACCAGGAATCATAAATTGCATTCTCTTCTGCTTTTTTCTTTTTCTTTCTTTTTTTTTTGTCGTATATTTTTTTGTTGTTGTAAATTAATCCCATTTTAGTTGCAGGTTCATTCCCACTGATTTTTTTAGATTATATTCTCTCTCTCTCTCAATCTCTCTCTCTCTCTCCCTCTTTCCTTCTTTCTCCCTTCCTTCCTTTCTTTTTCCTTCTTTATCCCTTCCTTCCTTTCTTTTCTTTATTTCTTAATTTCTTTTCTTTCTCTCCTTAGTTTTAATTCATTCTTTCCTTTAGTTTCCTTCTTTTCCTTCATTTCTTCATTTTTCTGTCTTTTCTTTTTCATTACTTTCTATATTTCCTTCATTTCCTTCTTTCATTATTTTTTCTTTCCTTGATTTTACTCTTTCTTATTTTCTTTCACTAATTATTCTTTCTCTTTCTCTCTTATGTTCATTCCCTTTTCTTTGTTTCATTCTTTCTTTTCTTCCCTTCATATTTCTTTCCTTCTTTCTTTTTTCTATTCTACTTTTCTTTCTTTTCTACCTTTCTTTTATTCTTTATTTCCTTCATTCCTTTCTTTTCTTGATTCTTTCTTTTCATTCTATCGTTGTTTTTCTTCCATTCATTCTTTCTAATTTTCTTTTCGTCTTATCATTGTTTATTTATTTTCTTTTTCCTTATTTCTTTTCTTTTATTCCTTGATTTTCGTTCATTTTCTGTCTTCTTTCTTTCATTAATATCTCTTTCCTTTTATTCATTTTTTTATTTTCCTTTTCCCTTTATTTTGTTATTTTATTTTATTTCTTTAATTGATTTTCTCTTCTTATTTTACTTCTTTCTTTGGTTTTCTTTGCTTTTCTTTCGATCTTATTCTTTACTTTCTTTCTACATATGCAGACGGGAATGGGAATGTGCTTTCTGCAAAGTGTTGTCTGTCTCTTTTTGTCTTGTGTTTTTATTTATCTATGCAGCTCTGTAGGTGAGAAGAAACAACAGAAAAACAAACCTTGGTTTGATGAAGAATGCATTAAACTTCATGAGGAACGAAAAGAAGCAAGGCAACGATGGTTAAGTAATAAAAGCGAAGCAAATATCAACCACTACAGCAACGCGAAACGAAACGCCACACTCGGGTTCAGAAACAAAAAGCGAGAATATCTGACTCAGAAGATTCAGGAGATTGAGGAAAACGGGAAGACAAATAACATACGAAACCTATACAAAGGGGTAAACTCGTTAAGAAAAGGTTACCAGCCGAGGTTAGGAATGATTAGAAATGAACGTGGAGATCTTCAGGCGGATCCAACTAAAATTGTTGATGTGTGGAAAAGTTATTTCGACAAACTTCTTAATGTACACAACGGGGAACAAACAGAGGAATCTGAAATCCATACAGCAGAACCGTGAATTCCCGAACCTAGCGAGATTGAGATCGAAATGTCGGTAAAGAAATTGAAAATTTTCAAATCACCAGGAACAGACAATATTCCAGCCGAATTAATTAAAGCAGGAGGAACGGCACTAATCAATGAAACATAAATTGGTAAGTGCTATGGAGAGAGGAGGAGCTCCCAAAGGAATGGAAAATCTCATTAATAGTTCCGATTTACAAAAAAAGCGATAAATCGGACTGTAATAATTACCGCGGAATCTCGTTACTTCCAACCTGTTACAAGGTATTACGTAATATTCTGTTAACACGCCTAAGTGTATACGTAGATGAAATAATTGGAGATCCGATTTGGAATACGATACGATTTGAAACTCCGAAAAAATTCGTTCATCTAGTGGAGATGTGTCTCAGCGACCCCATAAGCAGAGTACGTATAGGTCAGATAGTTTCAAGATTCGCAACGGTTTGAAACAAGGTGATGGTGATGCCTTGTCACCACTACTGTTTAACTTCGCGTTAGAATATGCGATTTTAAAAATTAAAAGGGTTACAAAGGGACTATCATTGAATGGTTTGAATCAACTGTTCGTATACGCGGATGATGTAGATTTAATAGGGGACGATATAGATGCACTACAAAGCAACACCGATGTTTTAGTAGAAGCGTGCTATGAGATAGGTCTACAGGTAAACATAGATAAAACAAAATACATGATAACAAGCCGAAACACAGAGAATGAAGGAAATAAAAACATAAGAATTATGGATGAAGTCATAGAGAAAGTAAAGAAATTTAAATACTTGTGAACATACGTAACAAGCAAATATGACTTCACGGAAGAAATAAAAAGTCGTTTAGTATCGGGCAACGCATGAATCTATTCAGTCCAAAAACTTCTAACATCGCGATTAATATCAAGGAAATTGAAATTGAAAATATACAGAACGGTTATTCTGCCGGTAATACTTTACGATTGCGAAAGTTGGAGTACGACCCTAGCAGATGAACATAAATTACATGTGTTTGAACATAAAGTTTTGAGAAAGATATACGGACCGAAACGGGATGAGATGACTGGAGAATGGAGGAGACTACATAATGAAGAACTCCACAGACTGTACGATTCAGCAGATGTAAAAATAATGTAATCGAGACGTCTAAGCTGGGTAGACCATGTAACGTGGATGGGGAAAAAACGAAGATTATATTCTATCCTGGTTGGAAGGCCGGATGAAAGGAGGCCATTGGGAAGTCCGAGACGTCGTTGGGAGGTAGATCTTCGAGAAGTAGGTGTTCGTGATGAAAACTGGCTTGATGTTGCCCAGGATAGAATCCAATGGCGAACGTTTGTTACTGCGGCGATGAACTTGCGAGTTCCATAAGCCATAGAGCTAGTTTGTTTTAGTTGTTAATCCAGTGAGGGGCCTGGGACTCTAGAAGCGGATCCGCTATCAGGCCGTAATTCAGATTTGAATGTTGTAATTATACATAGGTCTCCCGCTGTAATCCCCGATACACACACGCCACCTTTATCCCCCCGAAAAAAAAAACAACTCATCAGCTAGTTTAGGACGTTAATGACAATGTAATTAATTAGAAGTAGGAGCATAAATAAGTGCAATCTTAAAATATTTCTCCGCTAGAGCGTACTACTAGTCACCAGAACTCGGGGGAAAAGTTGGGTATGCCAGGTGAGTTGTCAACCATGTGCTCATCCCACATCAGTAAAAAGAATATCGACTAATCTCTTCGCGGTATTCCTGGTCAGTCCTTGCGGCACACCAGTTGAGAACCACAGTCTTACTTGATATTGTTTTACAAATTGAAAAAAAAAAGTAGTAGTTTTATCGTACACTTTTTTTTTTTTTTTTTTTGCACAAATCTACTCTCAAATTCTTAATATTATTTTCAAGAAGTTCAGTAAGTATGGAAGTATTATTTTGTCCTTCTGAAGGTGAAATTTAAACGCTTCTTGCGAACTTATGTTATAGCTTCAGGATTACCCACACACACTTTATGTTCTCCATGTTCCTGTTGTTTGATCCTAGCTTTATTAATATTTCATTAACCTTACTAACACTTCGTCATGACCCTATTAACATTTCATTAACAATCCAGTTATCAAAATTAAAGGGCAGGATTTCACATCGAAAGACAGCCTTTTTAAATAAATAATGTTTTCAAAGATGCTAGTAATTTAAAAGAATATCTGGAATCTGTCACACAATAAATGACAAGTTGATAATATTAGTGGCGTCTGTCTCAAGAGCGCGACAATCCTCATGTTAACTTTCAACTAAAGGGAATAAATTAATTACGTGCGATATTACTTTCTATAGGGTGAGCTATAAAAGTCGCGATATCATTTAAACAGTCAATGCCAAACTTATAATCCCGTTTTTGTTTGTTTGTTTTTTTGCAGATATTGAAAATTTAGTTCTTGGAAGTTGATGATGGAAAAATTCTGTTCAAACAAAATGATCAAAATTGTAGAACTCTACTATGAAAACGAGCGGTCCAACGTTCTAATATAAGTTTATTGTACAGAAAAATCAATTGAAATATTAAAAAGATGCAAAAGTTATACGTTGTTTAAATGGTAGAGGGACGTATGGTCCATCTTATACAATCATGCTCCCTTGTACATAAAAAAAAGTTCAATTTATTCTATTTTACTGAGGACTCATTTTCATGAAAGCTTGCGTTGCTTGCGATTTGGGTGAATAGCCAATTGAAAAACGTGTTACAATTACCTTAAAATAAAACACGCAATAAGACACGTGTTTCAATTGGCTACTCACCCAAATCTCAAGCAAAACAAGCAACGTAAGCTTTCATGAAAACCAGCCCTTAAAGTTAATATCAGGATTGTCGCGCTCTTGAGACAGACGTCACTAATACTTTAAACTTGAAATTTATTGTGCGAGAGTCCCTTGATTTAGTGTAAATAATGTTTTCAAACGTAACATTTTTATAATTCAAATTGTGTTCTAACATGCTTTTTAGTTATTATGGCCACTGATCACGAAATAAAATTAAAGAAAGGGAAAACATTCGAGATCCTGACGTTTCTTCATTTGTTTCTTTTCTAGGATGACACTTTCACACAACAGAAGATAACTTTATAAGAGGATTTGTATACTCGTAGAATTAAATCACTCCAAACTTCGCTTGATTTCTCAATCAGAGAATCGTCAAAATGGCCATCGTACAACAAAATAAATTGCTAAAATAAGACATCATTAACAGAGCCAAAAGATTAAGCCAATAGATATGCAAACAACAAACTCTATTTGCATGTCTATTAACTAATTTTTAAAAAAAGAAAAGGAAGAAATCTGGTTTTAGAATCGACTTTTCATGACTTTGTACAGAAGGAGACAAAAAAGATCGTAAAATAGTTCCTCAATTAAGGAGTCTAACTTGGACCGGTTGAAGACAACATGTGTATAGTTAAAGTAGTAGCACTATCAACAACAAATTGGATGTAGACTAAAATTTACTGTAAATACAGTAGAATCTAGACATTTATTACACAAAATTGATGTTACTATAGTTTTAAATGTGTAAACAAGATTGAACAGTAAGTGTAGCTCTATTGAATTTTATTAAGCGAGTAAAAGTGAGGCTGAATTTCATGAGGTATTGGTCTTTACCACAAATCAATCACCGAAGTCCTATTATTATATTATTATTTATGTACATGGATTTACCAATGATCTCTATCTAAAATCGATACTGGACTGACTGATATGAAAATTTCATGAATATATGAACCCAGGAAGCCGAGAGGACACGAAATCTTGTTTGTCCACTTTCAGTCTAAACCAATATGGGCCAAATTTTCGGTTATAAAGACTTTTACGCTTGATATCACTGTGCGACTCGTTTCCGATTTATGTCTTAATTTCTAAAATAAATAAATATTTGCAGTATTTGAAGAGTACGGTATACTATTATATGAATAACTCAAGAATTAAGCTTTCAATCAAAATACGGACCGCACAGCGATAAGAAGCGTCTAAAAACTTGATCCTCATTGAATTATCCTCGAAATGAACAAACGAGTATAAAATATTTGCTCTGGCGTCTATCCTTCTACACTAAGCAATCACTCCAGTATCATTACGTAGAGTTCGATAGGATTTACTAACGATATTTTGGCTTTTAATTAAAGAGGTAAGCTGGTCAATATGAAATAGATTATGAAGTAATACCTTGCAATAAAAGTAGGCAAATAAGGGCTATAGAACAGTCGAATGAAACCAAATATTTAAGAGCACGCTTTTTTAATAAAATAATAAGATTCAGTTTATGGATTTATCCTATATTATAAAAGCAGTTTATGTTTTCCTATTCATACTAAAGGTCCTATTCTGACCACATCTCACCTCTAGGGCATGAGTGCCAAAGCCGGCTGATAGGCCTGGGCTCTTAATGGGCTGTCGTGCCACGGGGGTTTGGTTTGTTTGTTTATGTGCTTCCTTATGTAGTGGATTAGGATCGCCTATAGTAGCAGGATTCTGATGCGACAGGCAGTCCCCAAGCGGTCTTGGCTAGTAGCGGTAGGCTGGTTCAAAATTCTACGCAGACTTTGGAAAGATGGCTCAAGGTATCTCAGCTTCATTAAAGCAGTCGAGAGTAGTCGTCTCTACATCTACGCTTATTCCCAAATTCCCAATTGTTACAAGTTGAGTACACAGAACTATTTACAGATAGACGGAGTGAGCTTGGTAACCAGGAGCGAGCGACGTTTCTTATGAATAGGATTGGCAATGAAATTTAGAAGCCAAAGTGAAGTGAAGAGTCGTGTTCGCGTCACAAGTATACAATTCCTTTGCTTTCCGAGAGCTCACGTTATCATTACACGCGCAAAGCAAACTCGTACAAGAATTATGGACAGAGTTAACTAGTTTAGGCGATTTTGGGTTGCAAAAACGCTCGTGAGCTCGAAGTTCGGTAAATTTCCTGGTTGGTGTCCTCTTTTCCTTGTTTGTTATCTGTGGTATATTTCCATCACTAACTAACTTCAGAGGAAAGAATTGTTGCAATGAGAAAACTTGAGCTCAAACGTCATCACAATATTAAATGAATTCTTTCTTAAAAATCTTATTATGAAGTATTGAATAATTCGTATGGATTCTCATGTAATGCATTTGTATATATCTGCTAACATCTTTGTATACATCTCTGTATATTCAGCTAAGGGTACGTGAGAACTGGTAGAAGACCCGTGAGGGTGGTTACTAGGTGAGTCGTGGTCCCGTGAGGAGTCGCGACAGGACCTCCCAGGTGTCCTCCCATTACACTCACTCATTCTTATTGAATCAGTTAAATATCTCCTTCCTATAACACAAAATTTTCTTTTAACTTTTTTTTTTACAGTTTTAACAATCCGTAAATGGGGAGGTTTCGTTATAGAATAGCACAACATAAATAAAGCGAGATGGAGTAACACGACAGGAAAAGATGCAACCTGAAAATATGTAGGCCTACTCACTGCTACTACTAGAAGGTCAATGCCATTCTCAGATGCGAGTTCCGGGGTTTCGGAGACCTCAAATTCCCGATTTTAATATTACATGTATAACTTGAGGCATATATATATATATATATATATATATAT